>BMAO01025786.1:65960-246947 GCA_019973975.1 Trichonephila clavata
AAAATCAAGTTATAAATATTTTTTACTTAATTTTTTCCTTATGCTCAAGAGAAAAAATCAAAAGCATTATTCTACTGACAACAACAGAGTGTAGAGAGATACTGTGTGTAGAAGAATAATGTAGAGTTCAGACTGAGAGAGAGAAAATAATTTTAAATTTTAGTTAGTAGATAATTTTTATTTGAAAATAATTCATCATAAAAGGATATTGTGTGTAAAACGCACACTTATAAAATAAAATGTAAAAAAATGGAAAACTAACATACACACACATACACCCACACGTATACATGCATACACACACGCGCATATAAGATCTATGAAAAATAAGCAATTCAACGTAGTACAGTGCTTTTCAATACTTTTTTTTTTATTCAAAGACATGATTTATATAAAAAATATATTTTCTTTCGCATAAAAATTATCGTAATTTTAAACACTTAAAAAAATTTTTGATGGTTTTATTAGTAAATATGCATAAAAATTATTTATTAAGATAATGAATACTTGTGCAATAAATATATGGAAAAATTAATTTCCTTTGCAAAAGAAGTATTCTTTTATTTTCAATGGAGAACGGCACTTTTAATGGACACTAATTATGTTTTGTTTTATAATACAATGCCTATTGTTCTTTTTAACCAAGAATAAAAAAAAAATATAATATTATTACTCTTTAATAAATATTTTACCTCAAAAAATAAATACAATAATGTTCAGGATAACTTATTAAAAATCATGTAAATAAGGTTTTATTAAACAAAATTTATTAGATAAAACAAATTAAATAATTAATGTTTTTCTCTTATTATAATGGATACAAAAAAAAGAGTCAGTGAATGAGAAAATTTGAAGTGGGAGGATGATTAATTTATGATATAAAAAATCATATATTTATTGTTTTCCATTTTTTATTGTTCCGCACATTTTTACTTTACTTAAGCTTTCGATTTATATAAGGCACTTCTGCAAATTAAATATAAATTTTCCATTTATCGTTTTAATATAGCCCACATTCCTCTGCTTCGAAAAATCTAATTTAATAGAGAACTCTTTGAATAATTTTAAAACATGGGCTTCGCTAAATCATTTGTCCTTCGTTTCCAATCGGATGAAACCCATCAAGTAATCAATTAAACGATTTGGGTCCAGATATTTCAGAGACCATCATCCCTAACAAACATTAATTCGAAATGAAGTTTCTCTAAAATCAATTTATCATTACAATACGCTACTATCTAGACAATTTTTTTAGCTTTTTTTAAAAATTAAATTGAAATAAAAATTCAGAGAGACGTTCAACATCATAGAGGGAAATATTATTTAGAGGTAATAAACATTTTATTCCATATTAAAGTAATATATATTTATAGAATTCCCACATATATTTACAATGGCAATCCATCGCGTGACTACCTAAATATCATTAATTCACAATTATTTCACTCTAAATTATTCTGTTTTACTAATTTACTACAGACGATAAACTCTCATAAAATGTATTTCAAAGTGCATCACATGAATACTATGTAGCAGCTGTGGTATCCGAACGAAAATGTAAACTTCGTTATTAATTCATTCACATTTCAAAGGAAGACGATGACTATTGAGGAATAAATTTGTAACAAATGACAAAGTAAGTTGTTACACATTCTACAAACCTCACCCACTATGCCAGACCGGAGGGCCTGGGTTCGATTCCCGATGCCACCGAGTACACACTGAGTACGTGCTCTTTAAATCAGTAGATCCGAAAGTCATTTGAGCGGTCGCAGTAGAAACCACGAGTGCCGGGGGCTGGAGAATATTTCCCTCCCCTCCAGTTCTATGCCTAAATTGTGGAGGTAGAGATAGGTGGTGTCACCATCTATCGTTAAAGACCAACCTATTTCACAGGCTCTGGCAACTTTCATTCCTTCCCTTCGGGAAGAACACGACAACAACCATGCTGATGTGAGCCCACGATTCGACATAAACAACGCCGCGCACAGGTTTGCGACCAAAACCACTTGGTTACCACTGTCATGTTAAATACCGTCAGCAAGTTATTCAAGTCCTGATTTCACAGAAAAACTCTCTAGCGCAATAATTGGAAATGACATTTGAAATCAAACCAAATGGGCTTTAAGTTGAAGGAGTGAGGAACTAATTCATGCATCTCTTGACCAATGCCCAAAATTACAAGATACTTTTATGCCGCTAGATCACTAACCGTAATCTTTATCTTGGTAACCGAGTAAAATTTCTGTTGGAATCCCTCTCATGGGGACAAGTGACAGAATGGAAATATAACGGCCAAGTTTAGTTCTATGACGTGATCGATACCATACCGCATTCTCCACATCAATGCCACGCCGCCGTCAGGAATTTTGCTTATTTGTAGCGGAATTTTGTATACTGATATGACATTAACTTACAAATGTAAATCTCGCTTCACCTCAATTTTCGGAACAGAATATTTAATTGGCTGTGTTAGGTGACCAAGGTGATAGGACGTCTGAGATGTTTGACTTTTTATATATGATGTAAACGAGTATGCTGATGAACTTTACCATGTGAATTTTCAAAATGTATTATGTGGTCTGAGTCCTGATATTATCAGTATTCAGCATGTTAGAAAAGGGAGCTTTCTGTAAGAAAATAGATACATTTCAAACTTTTCACTTGAAGTTGTATAGGATGATTAAATGATTGCTTAATAGAGTTGCAGTTTGAAACTACTCAAGGGCTATTGGAAGAAAGATTTGTGTCCCTGTTAATTTTTACGAACATGAGAGTCCACTTAAAATGAAGCAGGGATCATAGATATTAGTGCATGGATCTAATCTCTTCTCTGATGAATCCTGGTTAACCTAACCAGTGATTATCACCATACTTTCATATACAGAGATCAAGGACTCGCTACCTGTTCTTCAATCTCTGAGAAATCAACCATTACGACAGCGAAAGCTTCGTGGTCTGAGCAGCATCACATTGGATGGCCGCGCATACCTCCGTGTCTTTGAATGGGGCACTGTGACTGCTACGAGGTACAGGGAGGAGGTCTTGGAGCCCTATGTTTTCCTCTTCATGGGTGCAGTTGGCTCTGATTTTCTTATAACGGATGACAACGCGAGAGACCACACTACTCGTTTGTTTGATGAATTTCGGGAAAGTGAGGATATTTCTCTGGAGGGTTTGGCCAGTCAGATCTCAAAACCTTATTCCTATAGAGTAAATATGTTAACCAGAAATTAACCTGATTCTTTAAAGGCTGAAACTGTCAATTTATATTTATTTTGAAAGCAATAGTTTTTTATTATGAATTTCTTCATATAATCAAAACCCCTACCTGTCTTTATAACAGGTAAGCTACAACTTTTATTCCATTCTTTTAAGTGAAGAAGAGATTTAGTAAAGTTTCAATTCCAACAATATCCTATTCTATGACTAAAATTTATAATATTACACACATTTAAAATATTTGTGGCAATAGCTATTTCAGATTCGCAAGTAAAAGAAATTGGGGCTTTAGAAAAAAATTAAATTAAAAAATATATTCTATTAGTATTAGAATATTTTTTAAAATTTAACTCTTGTTTTCATCAAGCATTATGTACACTCTTATTTTCTCTAGAGTGGGAGGAGACGGTATCGAATATTCACTAGAAAAGCCAGTTCAAAAAAGGTTGGGAACCTATGCTATAGAGCATGCCTGGGAAGACTCTGGGAAGTGTAAATGCAACTAGCAACCTCCCTCCGAGAACCATATAAGGTCTGAGACAGAGCTGCTGAACGAGTAGGATTAGTTGCCAAAGGAACTCAAAATTCCTTATTTCCGGTATAAAATTACAATGCGGAGTTTGCATATCTGGAATAGATGGCTATATTCCCCAATAATTAATTTGGTTTGTTATAGGGGGCTGGCAAAAATAGACTCCCAGAAAACGAAAAAACTGAAAGATAGTTCTGAAGATAAATTTACACCTATTTTGTAAATTATTGAATGCCATTACTGAAAATATTTAATTGTTTGAAGGGAGAAAATTGCATGTACTCAGCTTTCCTCTTCTGGTTCTACATTTTACGGGGACAATCCTTTCTTCACATAAGAAAAATATTTCGAGTTCTAAAAAAAATGTATAGCAAAGTTTAGAATTGTGTCAAATTGAAAATCGCACATTATACCCCTGATTTTACGATAAGAAATTAGAGAGGTGCAAGCACAGGTTTTCATTAAAGTATTTATTTAACTACAATGAAGAGGAAAACTTATTATACATGTCATGCTGTCTTTTTCTTATTGTAATAAATATGTTTAAGAATACGTAAACTGCTCACACAATTTTCAGAATTTTATATTTTTGTTGAAGAAATAGTTACAGTTTATGCTATTTATTTTTATGTTAAGAAATATCTTTAAGATATCCGAACACGTTGAAAATGACCAATATCAGTCAAGACAGAGGTTTTTGTTTTTATTTTATTGAATAGAGCTATCTTTTGACTTTACGAAACATACTTTGTTTTGTTTCTATACATTACCTAGAGGCCAAGTTACACAACCAATTTTATAAATTTAGAAACCGGAAGTGGGTTTTTGATCTACTAGAAGGGCATTTAAGGGGTCTGGCACTTCCTATAGGAGCCTATGTTAAAATTGAGTACGTTTATGTACCCTTTTCTCAGAAACTACTTGCTCCTCATAGATGAAATTTTTACAGTAGGTTATATGTACTACCAATAAAACTTTAGTGGAGGGTTTTGTCTTTTTACTAAAAATTGATATAATTATGAATTTTTTTAAAAATGTCCAATTTTTCTCCCCAAAATTTAGTTTAAAAAGGCGTTATCTAAAAAAGTTTGCTAGGTATTTCTTATCCCTCTATGTAAATGTGTGAACATGTTGAAAATGAACTTACTGAAAATTTGAGGACCTTTCATTAATTAGTTTCTGAGAAATAGGTACAAAAAAAGAAAAATATTGCATTTTGAGAAACAAGCTTTAAAGTAAAAATTTGTAGTTTTTGACGATTTACCTTTTTTAATACTTTCCAGAAAAATATAAAACATTTTCTTTGCCCTCTGCTTGTACAAAAGACTCTTCTAATTTTCTTTTTTTCATTATTTTAGCAATCTAGCCTTTTTTTGTATCTCATGATGCTTTCTTTCGTTGGGCTACACGAATCCTACGTGCATCTAATTTTTTAAGCATGACACACAATTAAAACCTGGTTCAGTGCCATAATGTTTTAAAATGATTAATTTGGCTACATAGCCCATATTGAATTGTGCAATTCCAATTTTTACCCCTAATTTTAGAGTTTTTAACTCCACAAACGTAGATTTTGGAATGACTAAATATGGTATTATTAATTGACTCATTGGGGTTTTGATTCTTTCCATGAAGACATTTTTAATAACCTAGGGTCAGTTAAATCTCTAAAAATGGCTTGATTTCATTCATGAGGGAAGATGGCACATGGGTATGTTTTTTGTGGTCATAATGCTTTTCGTTAAACTCAGCTTTTGCTTTCTGAAACTTGCACATGAATTTGTACCGAGGGACACAATACATGTTGAGGGCTCTCATTTGTAGATAAAGATGGAAATATACAGCCCAAACAGCAGTTTTCATGTTGTGTAAATCATTGATATTGTTTATAATGGTCATACCATAATACCGCTGAATTTTGGAAATTAAATGTCGTCCACTTAGGCTTCTTCCATCACTTAATTTTTTCCTCTGTTTTTTCTTTTGAGATTCAAAAGACCCATACGCTTTTGAATATGTCCAACGCACTCTAATTTTCCACTTGAGTGTCATAAGGATTCAGGGCAGTATTGATGAAAAACCTCTTGAATCTCCATCGCCCATATATTTTGTGTAACGAATGCCATAATGAGCTTCCGATCTTTCAAATATTCGCCGTTACGCCTTTCACTTCCATGTCTCCACTTGTTCCACTATAGTTGGCAATACATGATGGTTCATGAACAGAATTAAATGCAGTTTTGCACCTACAATGTTTCGAAAACACTTCAAATTCAATAACTTTTCCAGTATCAACACTCGTAGCTGTAACAATACCATTGAGGGACTGGTATCCTCTTTTCTGCCATGAACCATCTAAGTTAACAGCAATGTCTAGTCTACCTTCTATTCGTGTTGCCTCCCAAACAGAATTTCTCATTGATTTTTCACAGGTAAATTTAGAAGAGTCGAACAACAATTATGTATAAGTACGGAATTTTTCAGGTGGAGATGGCAAGTTCATAAGTCCACAGAATGTTTCTGAAGTTGAACGACCTCTTCCAATAGATCTGAAAGCAAATACCAATCTGATATTTGAGTGGAAAAGTTTGTTTTTATTTTTCAATTTAGTTGACGTATGCAAACCATGTTTTTTTGTGCAAAAACTACAACAAAATTCAATGTAATACACAATTACACAATTCCACCTCTTTTAGAAGCCTGCAATGAGATGGAATGGCCACAGTTTTTACAAACAGCAAAGTTCAATAAAGCTTTATTCAATAAATTTAATTCTATTAAAACATTTTTCTCATTACTTCCTTCCATATCTTCATGTAAACTGTTGTTTGAAGTAAGTTTTCGTGTTGAAGCACTTTGAATAACAGTTTCTATGCTGATGAGATAGCTGGAACATTTTGAGCAATCATTTCTTAAACGCCCACATTTTCGAGTTTAAATATTTTTTTAGATATCCCCATAATTTTGTCGTTAATAAAATACTGATAAATAATTTAATGTAAAACGTGGATTAAGCAGAAAAAAATCTGGATAAATAAATTAGAATTTACAATTAGCAAGTTCAAGCAAAAATAATCCCATTTTACAACAAACCAAACGAAAAAAAAAATAACTGTGCTGAGTTGTCTTTTCCTTTCTTCAAAGAAAAATCGTTTTATTTATGTGTAAAAAAAATGTTATGCTAATTGTGGACAAAACAAATTGCGCTGTTACCGAAAAATTAAGCATGATGAAAGACAGGTGCTCCTGGAGGTGCACCTGTCATGCGTCAAAGAAAATGGCTTTCTCTTAAAAAATAAATAGAAATACTTCTAATTATTGTATTTCCATATATCATATATAATTTTAAGCAGAAATGTTTAATCTTTTTAAAAATATAAAAAAGTCAAAATCGATCATTTTTCAAAAATTTAGGTGCCGGACCCCCTAAAATTGCTGAAAATCTATCATGGCTAGTCTTATAACTCAAAATATTACGAATGTATTTCTATAAAACTTTTTGAACCTGATATTTATGTTATTTTCTAGAGAATGTACTAAAATATTTCTTATTGTATGAAAAATTTTTGAGTTATGGCTTGTTATTTAAATGATAGTCTCATAAAAAATGCAACATTTCTTATAATGTTTACTCAATCAGCTCTAAAATTTTCAAATTTTAATAAAAACTTAAAATTTTATACATTTTCTAGATAAATGCATCTAATTTGTTTTAGTAATACTTTTACTAATATACGTTTATTACTTTTTACTCTCTCTGCTTTGAAGTTTTTCAAAAATATTGCTAAAATTTCACTTATAATTCTGATTTTTGTAAAATTCAGGTAATTTATTTTAAATTTTGATAGTTAAATATAGCAATATTTATTGGTATTGAGTCCTAAAAGAGCATTTATAATGTTTTAGTATGCTATTTTGTTAAAAAGTACTCCGAATGTGTTCGGATATAAACGATGCAAAACTAATATATAATAAATCTGTTAACCTACGTATATTATTGATCTCTGTGCATTAACTCTGCATGCAGTATCGCAGGAAGAGAATTGTTTAAGAAATGTCCTTAGGTGGGGCACGTTGAATCCTATTGGTAGATTGGTTTGTCACGCCATAGCGAAAAGGTTCCCAAAGCCCTGTTATAGAACAACGGTAATTAAAACCAACCAATCATCCATTACAGTTATATTATTTTGATATATCAATGCTTTTAATAAATGGGAAGTCATGAATAGGAATTATATAAAATCTGAAATTCAAATATAAGGGGGAAATAATTAAAATGGTAAAAAAAGAGCCGATGAGATATTCAGGATCAGCAAGACAGAGGTAATTGTTTAGTAAATTCTCAAGTCTATACTCTTTTTTCTCATTTGCAATCAGGGATTTTCTGTATTAAGAACGGGAAAGGTTAAGAAGATTACACGAACTTCCGTCCCTCACTCAAAGTTTTTGTTCCACTTGGGAGATCAAATTTGGAATAATTGTGGTTGTGGCTGATTTTTTTAATGATGTTTAAAGAACGTTTTTCTAAAATTCGTTCTTTTGTGATTTATTTAATTCATCAGAGTTTCACTAAAATACCTCTAAATAATGTTTTCACAGAAAAATAATTAAGGTATCCGACTACGTTCGGAGACCTATTTTTTTATTTTTCTAAAATTCACTAAAATATTTACATTTTTAATTTCATTTTTTGCACTATGATAAAAAACACAGTTATAAATAATATACATACATTAAAATTTACAAAAATTTAAAATTTTAATGAAATTTTAAAGAAATTTTAATTAATTTTTTTAATTTTTTCAAAGGCTCTATTTTTAAAAATAATTTATATTTTACAAAAAAAATTGCTGCAGCACATTTTTCAAACACATTTCTAGAGGTTGTACTACAAGTTTTAAATTATTTTCTTTTAATCAAAAGTTATAGCTAATCGAAGCTACAACCTATGAATTTCATTCAAATTTTCGATACTTTTATAAGGAAATCCAACTATAAAATCACTAAAAATTGTTCAATTTCTTAGCTGCTAGTCCAACCTCTAGATAATACTATTAATAACATTTGTGTAAAATTTCATACAAGTATCTCTATTGGCTCTTTAGGTATCACATTTGAAATATCAAGAAATTTACAAAAAAACAGTTTTGAGAAAAATGCATTTAAACTTTATAAATGTAATTTCAAAACAAAATATCACAAGTATATTACTAAAACTCTAATGATTTATATTTAACACCTCCACTCCTTGCTATTTTATTAAATTTTAACTTTCTTTGGGCCCTATATTTTTTTTCTGGCTGATTTTTAAAAAGGCAAAGAATGTTGTTTCGAGTCACTGTGCGAATGATGGCAAGAAATCTGTCATCACGCAGTGTATAATAATTTGCATTTATGCCAAAAGCTTTCAAACAAACAAATAAAAGCTTTGTTAAAAATAATGACAGCAATATGGGTACCCAAAGAAAATGTTTTCAGCTCAATAAAAGTTTCTTTCAGAACACTTTGCCGAAAAAACGCGTTAAATGATTTGTTTACATTTGTGTCACACCGTGGAGGCAATTTTATAATAACTGCTTATCAAACAACTTTGTATACACAGGTTTAACAATATTTAAAAGTTTCCTGGAAAGGCTTACACCTTTATTTATATATATTTTTTCCGGTGGCTATTCTTCATTGATACTCACACCAGCTCTCAGCTCCATTTGGGCATGGTGCATACATGGGTATCTCTCTGATGGAGCCACCGAGAAAAAATGCCGCACTTAGCAGAGCTTTGACGTGATTGGTGTTACTGCCATAATAGTTTTGAATTTTATTAATCATAACACTGGAAAGTTTTTCTTTCCCACCGAGGTTTTTCTGGCTTTTTCTAAGTTTTCTTTGCCGAATACTCACTCTTTCTTAGAAGTATATTAGGCACTCATTTTATGACACTGTTGACATCAAATAGATCTTTAACTAAAATGTATCCTTGGGAATCACCATCACACACCATAGAAATCAACATTGTTTTAAGATCTCGTGGTATAAAATCACACAAAGATTTTGTACGCACAAACAGATTCCATGATTGAAGTAAATACCAGATGAATGCAGGAACACGCATGTTCGACTAGACATTTAGAATTCTACAAAACTTAGACATAATTTCCTAATCTGGAAGTTTCCCAGTGGCGATGGATAAAGTTTCTATAGAAACTTTTAGGGAAGAATGTCCATGTATCTGTCGTCAACGGATATTCCACATTCTCCAATTGACGTGTTGGAACATTTTGTAATGCTTTTTACAACCAACACAGCAGCATTCATGACATCTTTAGCCGTTGATGTAGCAGCAGCCAAGATATTTCTTTCACAAAGTCTATATGCTCTTTTTGCCATACGGCATAACATATTCAGCTTAGCACGTAACTTTTTCGCAGACAAATGTCATCTTCCAATAACTCACATTCCACAAATAAGTTGCAAATTAATTGAAGTTTGGTTTTTAAGCTTTTTAGTAGCTGAAAAATTGACAATAAAAGTACATTTGGAGCATTTTAAAGTCACATTAGAAGTCAGTCCAAACAAGTAATCTTCATGCAGGTACAGATTCTTCTCAAAACAATTGAAGAAACACAAATTGAGAAAAACATACTTCCCAAAATATTTAAATAAAATATTCCATAACCTCTTAATGTTCAATTAAAACATTCGTTGCACTGTGAAAAATTCTTCAGTGAATCCAGTTTTTGTTCATTACAAGTTTGAATATTTGCTACTTCCAATGTTTTTGTTACCAATCTACTGTTATCAGTCCACTGTTGCATTTTCAAGAAGTTATTTTTATAGTTTTATGAACCATTATAACTTGAATTTTTAAAAGCAGAATGTCTAGAAACCATCAACGATCAAAAATTGTACAATTAAATCGAAAAAAGTTAAGTTTTTAGAAGAAATTTAGGATCAAAATTCGTAAGGCACAAATCAAAACAAAAACATGTGAGGTCAGAAGAAACAAATGTTGCCAATCGCAAGATTCGAATTAAAAGATCGAAATTGTTGCCCATCAATTAAATAATTAAAAAAATTGTCAGAAATAGTTTTTAAAATTATCATGGGTTGAAAATGCAAAAATTATCGGTAAAAAGCATGTTAAACAGACAACTTCCGGTTTCGATTTCACCACTTCCGGTTTCGAATGACAGCTGTAAAAATATTTTAAACATCTGTAACTTTTTTTCTAATTATCGCACAGACAAAACAAAGACAGATTTAGAAAGCTAATTGCTTGAACTTTAAAATGGTAAAATAAAAAGGAAATGCGATTTTTGACCGAAAATGGCATTTTCAACGTAGTCGGATACCTTAAATAATGATAAAAGCACATTAAAATGAATCAAATTCTGGAATTAATAATAATTACATCACGGTAATAAATATTAAATAATTCCATATTAAAAATTTCAAATTAATTGCAAAATGTTTGTAAAATTTAAATTAATTTTTTAAGAAAAAATGTTCAAATTGCGAAGTTTTTTTAAATAAGTGTACATTTTTTAATTTTTTTTTCCAAATAAGATTTATATACTACATAAAACTGTATATGGATTTTTTTTCTTCTGCTGCACTTTAATTGTATATTAATTTTTTCATTGTGAAACATACGACAAATTCTCAAAAAAGCATTAATTTTAATTTTGAAATATTTTTAAAGACTACGCATCTTAGAGCTAATTACATACACAGCTTTACAAAACATACATCTCAGAACATTTACAAAAAATTTCGTATCTCTGCTTCAATTATCAAAAAGGCTTAGGGTCTTGAATAATAGTATATGATCAAAAATTCAACCTGGAGAAATATCAGTTTGCATTCAATGGAAAAGCATGATACAATATTCATCAAACAGTCTGAAACTTTTGTGAAATGTTAATTAGTATATATTTAAAATTGCTTACCTTTAGGAATTACAAAAATGTAGAACAATTAAACAGTATATTGGTAGAAAGAATACATAAAAGTAAACAAAAAAACATCAAAATTTCACAAAATGTTATCTTAACAATTGTAAATAATAAATACATGCCCCTCAGAGATAATTCCATGCTGAGTTTTAAAAGTTAAGTAATGCACAAAATGTACAAAATATCTTTATGCTTTTGTTTTTTTATTTGTATAATTTTAAAAGCCCCTTCGCTTGTTAAAACTTGTATACGAATGAAAGCAAAATCTAACTAGTCCCTCCTCCAATTTTAAAACTTTCATTATTATAAATAACAATTTATAGTTAAAATATATCATAATCGAAAAATTGCATATGTGAATTTGTTTAAATAAATATCTGAAAACATTTCAATATTAATTGTATTAAATTTCTTATATAGGATATGTACATTACCGAAAAGAAGTATATAAAAATGGGAAGAGTTTTGCTATTTTTGCAAATTAGACTTTTGATTATCTATTAGACTTATTAAAATGACATTTAGTATTTTTGCTTTCGGAAACTGTTTTGAAGTTTTAATTTCCATTTTTAAATAAATAGTAAAATCCCACACAACTTTTAAATCTTGAGCCAATCCCTTTGCTCTTCAATAAACAATATATTAACTAGAATTTTTGCTCATGAATTTCACAATTCTTTCTTGAAATTATTTATTACTGTCTATGTAATTGTACACATGTTAGTCTCATTTGCGGGTATGAAAAAATTATTAATTCCTATTAAATCATGCGCTTTTAAGCAGATGATCTGAAAAGTGGGTGTGGCAGTTATGTTGAGTCTGCTGTCCTGCATCCGAAATTGCTCCAGATCTTAACAAGAAATGCAGATAAAACTTTCACATTTTACAGACATGTTTCAAATGATTCGAGGTTAAAAGAAATATATCGATATTTTTTGGATGATTTTTTGGGGTACCTTGTTGCCTTAAAAATGTCTTCTTTCGTTTATTAAAATACTAATTAATCATAAGAAATAAAGCTCGAAATATAATCTTAATATAAAGATGAAATTATTATTAAATATCGTTTTGTTATTTTCTTATAATATAATTTATGTAACATCAAATAATAGAAAAGTATTCATATAGATCTCGATGCAAGCTTATAATATATATATAAATAATTTTTTGAATTACAATAAAAACAAGCTGAATAAACACATATATAAATAGACATTGAGGAATTTTATTTATGGAGAATGTTCTTATTTAACAAACGTGTTAAAAATTAATAAGTGATACGTTATAAATGGTTTCTTAATATAACTGTGAATAAGAATTCATGATGTTATGGATTTATGCAATGAAATATTATTATTGTAAGAGAAAAATAATAATTTTTAATTCAATTGATAGAAATATATTATTTCGCAGTAAATAGTAATTCATTTTGGAATTAAATCTCTGTTAAATAAAGTAGATTTTCTTCTCACAAGAAACAACTTTCTATCCTGTTTAAATCTACAATAGCGCAGATTTAAGTCCACAATCCAAAAAAACATGAGGATTTGATTTGCTTTTTTTTATTAGGGAGGCACTTGAATGCAACGGAAGAAGTATAGGCAACGGACCTTGTAATTTTGATATTACATGAGGAAATGAAACACACGAGCTCTGTCAAGCTTTGGTATAATTCATTTTTGTTTCCTTGTATCGTCTTTATGTGGTTGGAGCAAGATATATCTTAGAAAATAATGTAGAATTTTCTAAGCACATTTATTTTTCACGCCAAAATCGGCGCACAAATTTGTAGCTAAGGTCACTTTTACTTATTTTGCATTGTTGTTGTAGTTGTTGTTGCTAATGCCACCTGTCTGAAGTAGTCAGATCGAGGCCCACGAAATTCATCGAGGCAACGGGCTATATTGTACGCCTGTCGTTAGCCGTAGCTTTGAGCACCATGCAGCTGACAGTACGATTTGGCACAGTTCCACCCCAATTTTGAGGAAGAACACCCTGGGAGTGGTCAGGGGTTTCCCACCTCTTTCCCCCTCCTCCAACCACACGAGAGGACTTGCGGCTCGACGGCTATTTAAAGTACCCCCATGCCGCGAAGGCATTATACATTTACAAACATCCATGTCTCCTCCGGGAATCGAACTTAGGCCCTACGGCACAGCAGCCAGCGTCGCTAACCACTCTACCGGATGGGCGACCATTCATTAGCTTTGTTGAAAGTTTATTCGCTCTTTACTTTCAAACCATCTTTCCAGCCACAATACCGTTTCGGTAGGGAAAAAAACAAATATTAACCTTTCCGTAAACAATATAATAAAAGAGCATTTATGTATATTTTTCACAGAATGTCAAAATGTTCTTCATTATGAACTTAAATACTATTTTCTGAACGAAATTTCAATCCTTTAGTACAAAATGCATAAAATCAATCTCAAAAGTCACAATGGCAATTTTTATTAAGACACATTTTAGTAATATAAATAAGTCCATTAGAACAGTATTTAGACCCCACTATGTATGGTGTTTCATAGAATGTTCCTACTATTCATTTCATTTCACAGTGGTTGTACGTAGAAAACTGTTCTTTAAAAATTCTCATTATTCTTCCCAAATTAACACAGAGTAGCAATTAATTGTCTAAGGGCTTAGAAAGTTAATTAACTGGAGCCTTTTCAAAAGCGAGGTTTAATGAGGAAATTTTTAGAGTTAATCAAATGGCCTTCCATTTAGTGCGCTTCCTCTTTCGAGATTAAAAGAGGCAAATTAGATGACATATGAGACGCAAGATGAGAAACGAATTACAGGATATATTTACTAGGCAGAGTAATGTGATGTTAGAGCTTCAAGATGAAGGATTAAATTTCAGGAAATATATTTCCTATGCCTGTAAGTAAAAAATAATCCATTTTTATTTAAGAGTGTAGATTCCCTGTAGATTAATTTTAACAGTACAATTTCGTAACAAAATATTTACGAAATTTTTTAAAAAAGCCACTGTTTTTAAAATATTTCTATAGAAACTAGTATAGTTCAGTAGATAAGGTGAACAGTATTAAAAATCAACCTTTGTACATTCAATAGAGCTAGGTTCACAAAAGTTTCATGTAACGGTATGTGTTTGTGTGGAAGATAAGAGATGCATCCCTAAATTTAAAATGAAATTCCTGTTGGCTGATTAAATTCTATTTAACAATTTACTTGATACTACATTATAATGTTGCTCGAATATGCTGTCAGTCGAAAAAAACATAATACATATATTGGACATAAATATATTTATATAATAAAGGCAATGATGTTTTGATAAAATATTCTATTTATGAGACAAAGATTAAATAAGGAAATCGAGAACCAGGAACAAAAAATCAATATACGAAGAAATGTCAATTGGCCCAAATGTAAAACTATGTTTTTTTAAAGTTATCATTCACTTAGGGCAGTGGAACACCGTTAAGTTTGCTTTATAGCATCCTAAATTTTCCATTTCCCCCTCTCTGACCTATCCCGTAATATGCATATATTTAAACTCAAAATGTATATTTGCACGCACACATACATACATGCATTAAATATGCCTACACCATAGTTTGAAATCCGTTAAAAGTGTTGTCTTGAACAAAAAATGCACTCTATAACACACACAACACGACGCACCAAGAAGGATTTGCCCAATTGTAATGGAATTTCGTATGCAAAGACATTGGTACTGAACATGCCAATGATTAAATTTCGGTGTCCAATGAATGAATAGTGGGAGCTACAGTGCCTCGGAACTGCGCACTTAGTAGATGTCTATAAGAAACGATTCTCAAACTGATGGTCCAAATTTCTCTTGCATTGCGATTTAGGATATTGATCAACGACTGTAAAAATGCCTCGCTGCAGGATTCGAGCTCATTACGAGCAACTGTCTGAGTTTGAAAGAGGTCGTATCATTGGACTGAAAGAGGCAGATTGGGTAAATCGGAAAATCGCTCGTCATATGGGTCGAAGCGATGCAGCCATTAGAAGATGATGGCAAGATTGGGTGAACAACGGCAGATTTCAGAGTCATAAATGGTAGCGGTCAGCATAGAGCCACACAGCAGACTGGGAGAAGAGATTGTCAGATCAACCGTAACAGCGCCTGATTGATCGTTATCAACCATCAGACGTGCGACCCGCACACGAGTGCCTACCACGGTCATTCTCAGACAGTTAATATAGCGAAATTTACGCACCGACCACTACGCCACCTGCCACTCATGCTTTCACACTGTCAAGCCAGGTTACAGTGGTGCTTGGCTCAATCAGGTTGGAATCATGATAACTTGGGATGTATAGTGTTTAGCGAAGAATCCCGCTTCCAACTGTGTCCCGACAATCATCGAAGACCTGTCTGGATGCGTGTCTCGGGGCAGCGTGCCGATCCTGCCTTCCATATTGGACGCCCCATAGGCCCTCAACCAGGAGTTATGATCTGGGGTGGCATTTCTTTTGAAAGCCGGACACCTTTGGTCATCATTAGAAGCATACTTAGAGCACAGCGGTGCGTCGACGTCATTTTGAGAACTATTTTGCTACTATCCCTTTTGCTGTACCCTGATTTTATTTTTCAGCAAGATAATGTCAGACCACATACGGCACGTGTTGCTATGAACTGCCTTACAGCTTGTCAAATACTTCCTTGACTTGCCAGATCGCCCAATATCTCTCCAATAGAGCATGTCTGGGATAGGATTGGAAGGCGACTGCATCCTCCAGGGAATGTTGATGACCTGTCCCGACAATTGGAGAAAATTTGGCGAAATACCGTAGCAGATCATCAGGGTGCTTTATCATTCTATGCCACATCGTAAGACAGCTTGCATTCAGGCTAGAGGTGGGTCAACACCTTGTTGAGCTCGTTACTTTGTAACTATATTACTCTTAAATATATAATGCAATCTTCCTGAAATTTAAATCATTTTCTATTCCGTAAATGATCTTTCTACCCACCGAGTTTTGTCTCTATTGGACCGCTCGTACTTGGTGAGTCGTTTTCGTTGTTGTTGTAGAGTGTACTATGAGTTACAGGGTGAAATTTATTAACATGTCATCCGGCGGGAAACAGGAAAGTTAATTTTCTATATTGAAAACTTTCAAAGATCATGAAAAAGTTAATTCCAAGCTGTATAGTGACTACATCTATTTGACACAAAATATACTTTGTGCCCAGTTATAAACTAAACTTAACTTAGTTGTGCAACAGCTTCTGAGGACCAAAGCGTATTGAGTCCATCTCACAGTGTTTATGACCTTGGGCACTAAGGTGTATTACAGAATGTTCCAACCAGTTGATCAAATTGATGCGGACATCCAGTGTTAAGTTCCCAAGCAACATTGATACTCTTGTATTGACCCTCTGAAGAGATGGAAGGCTGAGTCGATCTTGCCCAGCCTGGGACTTGAACTCCTAAACTGTGGCATGGAAGCATAATACCGTATCACTCCGCCAATGGGTACAGTTATAGATAGAATAAAACCCAAATAATGTTATATAGTTTGTTTGAAGTACCTAAAACTTTAATTTCACGTAGATAGCGAGAAACAAAAATGAACAACTGGTTACCAACAGTGCACAATATAATCTCCGTCAGTTACACAGCCCATTTAAACTATTTTATTTCTTATTTCATATTTTATTAACATATAAAATGATACACTGGTGTAAGTATTAGTAACAAGTCTTTTAAATTCCTACAATGTTGGATCAGAGATAGCATATGTCTGATGTTTCAAATATTTCCACATAAAAAATATTCTTATTTAATTCAACAAAAAGTCGTAACATTTTTCAGCACCCCTTGCCAGTATAGCTTTTTTAAGCGTTTGACCTACATCATCTTAGCTCTGATAGTGATTAAGCCCCTACATCATCTTAGCTCTGATAGTGATTAAGCTCCTACATCATCTTAGAATCTCCAAATGCAGCTTTTTAGAAGTCTGCATTTTTCACTGATTTCTTTTGAGCTGCTTTGTGGATGCCTGAGGGCATATGGTAACATGTATTGAGTTTTTTGCTGTTCTTTTTAACTTCAATCACATACATCTCAGAGATGCTTAATTGAAGAAACCTGGAGACACAGTAAAAGCCAATGAAGCATATGGATAAGCTGCAAGGCTTATCTGCTGTTTAAAGAATGTCATGTGCCGTTGCAAGTTGTCTGGCTGAAAAACACTAATTTTCCGTCTTGGAATGTAAGATAAAAACTGCCTGCAGTACCTAATTAAAGCTTCGTTCTGGAAATTTTTTTTTCCATTCAGGAATGTCGAAAGTAACTGACTGTAGATCGTCACAATATCTCTTCACATCCATTGATCCTGTTGCGCATCGGGATAGACATGATCTTTTGTAATAATTCACAAGTTTTGTTAATGTTGCTACTTATGAAACCCGATCATTGATTTCAGATCGATACCCACAAAATCCAACGTGGCAAGAGGGCTGGAATACTTTTGTTGTTTTGACCACAGCTTTGAGTGCACATAAAGGTGACAATATGTTTTATATCCATTACACACTACTTTTAAAGGGAAACAAACCAAAGGGATGGTTCGGGGGTCATCTCCTTCACCACCAATTTTTCGTAAAAACTTTCGGCTCGACGGAATGCTTAGAGTGCCCTCCATGCCATATTCATGCCTTCTCTTGGATTCGAATCCTTGTACTCATCATAGCAATCAGCGTCATTAACCATTATCCCGTCTATTTCGTCCTTTGATTCATCTACTCAAACTTCTATAACCCCCTTACATCATTTTGTTGCATTTTTACAGCAATTTTACCATAAGATATGAACACGTTCTACATATACCTATGTAACGGGTCTATTCCGTGAACCTGTACTAACCCTCTTGGAGTAAAATTTTTTAAACTGTTGTTCTATTGAAAATTTTCTCCCGAAGAAGACTCGATTTATTCAAATGAATGGTTCTATTTAAGCATTGACTTTTAGATACGCGAAGTTAGTTGAAATCTAGTCAGGAGTTAGTTGACGAGTCGTTTTTGCATGACCGAATATTCCTAATTGACGATAAAGTTACAGGATAGAGATTAATAATAACGACTGGAGGTAGTACAACTTTTTTTTCCGGTCAGAAAAATGTTCAGGATTTTTTAGAGACTATTTGTGGGAAAATCACAGTTATTATGGGATACCAACAAATTTGGCTTGTGCATACTTAAAGAGCTATTACGCCTATCTCGTAAAATCACGCATCTCTATTTTTCCCTCGTAAAATAATCCAATTACCTAGACTATATTCAGAGATATTACTCAAAACGTGTCTTCTGGCAAGTAGAACCTCTCAAAACTCTGGATTTTCTAAGTAATAGTGACTGCTGATCTATCCGACATTTCCATATAGTTTATCTCCCACGTGACGACTTGAATTTCAGATAGAGACCATTATCGAAGCATTCTAGCTAATCATTTTCACGCTATGTTTCTGATTCTATTTCCGGAAGAATGTGGTATGTGTTCCAAGATGACAACCCCCCTGTTCTGTATTTCAAAAGATGGTTACATGAGCATGATGATGAAGTGTGACATCTAACGTGGTGTCCTGATCTGAACACCGTTGAAATAGTGGAGTTTTTTTAGAGAACAATGTCTGTACTCGGTTTCCTCCTCCACACAGACTATACGAATACTAGACGACCCTGCACGAGGAATGGTTGCGAATTCCGGTGAACTTTGTTCAAGACCTTTATTTGTCAATCTCATGTCAATCGCAAGCTGTCATTCAGTCTAAAAATGGTCCAACACAAAAATCGTACAATGTTTTCTCATGTATATTCCTATTATTTTATCTTATACCTGCATATATATAACTATTCCATGAAATTCTGCATATTTGACATAGGAATACCATGTCTGTATATTTTCATTTGGGGTAATGCATATAAGTATGTATAGTAAACAACAATGCAATTACATGTCTACTTAAAAAATATCCTATTCCATTAGAAATTTAAAAGACGTAAACATGTTTTGAAACTATATAGAACGCTTTTTTCCCCTCTTACGATAAATGTTCAATGTTATTAAGGTTGAATCAAAAAACAAATTCAAATGATCAGTTTAAACGAAATGTACAGAAAATTAAAATAATTGATCAAAACATTATGTAAACAGACAGGTAGAAATTCCTCTAACTGCTCAAAGAAAATTATATCATTACCTGATATATTGTGAGGATTTAATGTTCTTTCCGTTAAACTAGGAGAAAAATATAGTTCTCAAATATACAATGGTAGAGAGAAACAATTAGTGATGATTTTTTTTCTATCCTTTCTGAAATAGTTTTTTTTTCCTTTTTCTTGTAAATATTCTTCGGAACTAATGCAATGTATATTAATCTGTTATAGCGTCACTTTTCATTTGAAAGATTTAACTTTTATCTTTTTAGAGACGTTTTTAAATAAGCAAAGTGTGGAAACATTACCTCTACATCGTTGCAGTTTTCACACTGATAATGCGCAATAAGTTTCTCTATTTAATAAAAATCGATAACGCAGATGTTAAATGATTTCGTTTTTTATTATAATTATCCATCGTAGTATACGCACAGTAAAAATATTCCATGGTTTGTTGCGAGTGAATGCTTCAGTACTGGTGTTGATGATGGTGTGATTTGTGCAATTTAATCTACTTTGCTCTTAGAAGAGGTAAATCGGCTATGGCGAGACGGACCACGCGTGCGCGGGCTAATTTGAACCATGATCAAGCAACTAGTTCGACTCTGAGCTGAATTCCCCTCTCTCTTAACTTCCATATCACACCAAAGGGAGGACTTTGAGACACGACAGGTAAAACGCAGATCATCCTCTTTACAAAACGAGTTTTCAGTGGCATCAGGTTTGAAACCGGCGATTTCACAACGCCGGCTCCGAGTTCACGATTAGGAACACTCAACTATCACGGTCGTGCTGTATGTTACATGGCTGAAAGCGTTGAAATATATTACTCTAAACATTGCATCATGATGGTATAGTCCTTATTCTTAAAAAAAGGAGAATACTTTATAATAAAATAAATTAAATTCGTTTTTAAGAAATGATTTTAAAAATTCAATTTTTTTCTGGAAAATTTCAGAATATATTACAATTTATCAGTTACGCAGGGTGTCCCAGCACAGGATAATTCGGACAAACTTTAAGGGGAAAGGTAGACCTCACAAGAATTCAGATTTGTATAGCAATGCATGGTCGGAAACTTCTTTGTTTGGAGGCATTGTCTACAAGAGCATTCAAGAAACAAACCTGCATTACCGCGTCACTTGAACTGTCATCGCCCGCAGAGGAGTATGGAACATTTTACAAACATCAAGCTGGCAGATATGCACCTGATTTACGAATTGGCAGAAGGAAATGCACGAGCAGCAGAAATGTTGTATTGTGAAAAGTCTCCACACAGAGAGACAGCGAAACCCAGATGCTTAAAAATTTGTATCACAATTTTTGTGAATATGGAGGGTTACGAGGTAACAGGCCTAGAGAGGGTGAGCCACAAGTGACTCGAACTCCCAGAATGATACTTGGATAAAGCGGCCCGTAGGAATGCTGCATCAAATCTCTATTTCTATTACCTCATAATGATGCATATGCCCACAAATTGTGAAGCAAATTAGTAAATATCCGATAGCCCGGTATATCTGGGTCCAGGTGGGTTCCCTTCGCGATACAATCTTTTAGCTGCTCGTACATTTCCTTTTGCCACCCAATGAATCAGGTGCCTATCTGCCAGCTCAGTGTTAGTAAAACGTTCAGTACTCCGCTGCGGTCAACGTCAGCTCAAATTATTGCCGTAATGCAGGTCGGTCTCTTCAAATGCCCTTGTGAAACACGACACCTAGCAGCGAACGAAATGTTTCCGCCCTTGGGTTGCTATGCAAATCCGAATACTTGGGCTGTCCCCCTACCTCCCTTTGAAATTTGTCCCAATGATTTTTTGGACACCCCTGTATATAATGTTCTTTTGCATTTCATTTTTTTTTGCGTTATAAACTTCAATGCTTACGTTAATCTAACTTTTTGTTTGTAACACAACTAATATTAACATTTTTTAAATATTTTAAACTTATAAATTTTAGATTTTTCAATTTATTTTGGACAAAATTAGTCCCCCCCCCCCATTTTTAACTTTGTCTATCTTTGATATTTTTCCTTATCAAAATAAAAAATTAAAAATTCTTCTCAACATCTCAATGCAATGTTAATTTTTGTAACAAATTTTTATAAAAAAAAATTCTTGTAGTTACAAGATTTTTCAAAAATTATAAAAATAATTATCACACAAAAGATATAATTGCGATGTTAATTTAAGAGTGCTAAATTTTGGTACATACGCCAGGATGTGAAACTATAAAATTTCATGCATAAATCTTGAAAAACGATTCAAACAAAGCAAAGACTTAAAAGTTATGGCGCATCAAAGGCACACAATATATATAATTTTGTAAAAAAAAACAGGTTTTGAGAACAAATACTGCTATAAATATCAACAATGCGTTTCCTTCTACACGCGTTTAGACTATATTTAAATATTCTCTTCATACATATATCTAATCTCGTTCTGTTTATCTGTTCAATTCAGCATTTCAGTCATATTAACTTATGTCATAATTCTAATATTGATGTGAAGGCATATGTTTGAAACTTTATGAAAGCATTTTTCCAAAAATAAATGTTTCTATAATTACGAGTCTTTATTTCTTTTTCACTGAAAAATGTTCTAATTATGGAAAAGAGGACAATTCATTTTCCAGATTTTACGACTTCGTAAATAAAGCATATGCAATGAACATGGATAAATAATTCACATGTCTCTTTCTCTGTTTAGAATTTTCTTGAATATTAAATGTAGCCTTATTTCTTGTTAAAGTTTGGCAACATAATAAGTCAGAATTCTTCAACCGTTAACAGTTGTACGAAGTAAAATAATCAGACGAATGAAACTTAAAATCAACATTGATATCAAACCCGAAACTGATTTTAAATAGCCAAAACTAATTTAAAACTCGATATTAAGCGTGTCTATCTAAGTTTTAAATTGCTGTATTTACTAAGTATTTACACAAGCAGATGGAAATGAAGAAATCAAAATTGAAAGACCCATGCATATCTTTTATGAGTACTCATTTAACACTGTTGCTATAGTAACTTTTTAATGCATTTAGTTGCGCTTGAGAAAAAAATTTTGATATTGAACGAGGAATCTAAACACTACATCGAATATTTTATACATATATTCGCACTTAATATTTCTTTGATTTAAGAGTTGTTATCCACTAAAAGGCACAATTGATGTAATTTCCAATTAATTGTACTTGAACGTTTTCAAATGTATGTTTTCAACAAAACAAATTAATGTTCAAAGCACTCATGTTAAGTACTTCCATGTATTTTAATATCTGAATTTGACCTTTTTTCCCCAAAAGATCCATTAGAAATAATTTTTCCATAGAAAAAATGCATCATCAATAATTTTATTAGCATTTTGTGATAATTTCAAAAATATATGTATATATATACTGCAATTTTAAAAATGCAACACCATACAGGAGTCATCAGAATTAAATGAAATGTAATACACAAATGACTTGTGGAATACGACAAATAAATGAATAAATTTTCAAAGCTAAAAAATAGAATTAAGTGTCTGCATGTGGAAGAGAATTCCATATTGCTTACATGCGAACCCAAAGTTCGTCTTTAGAAGCTTTATGACGCGGATCACGAACGAGATGCCGAACAACCAAATACCACTCATTTTCAGTAGGTAACATATCCAGCGAATAAGCGAGTGAGTGAATATAAACGTCATACTGTTTTAGCTACACGAGGGCTTTTGGCGACGGACCGCGTAATTTTGAACCATGGTCAAGTGACGCAGACGTCACCTGAGCTGAGCTCTCCTAACTACCACATCACACCAACGGGAGGACGTTTGAGCTCTCGACAGATTTAACGTGCATCGCGCCCCTACACAGTGGGTCTTCAGTGGTACTGGGCTTGAACTCATGATACGCTATCCATGATCCGATGCCTTGACCACTTTGCTACCGCGGCCTCTAACGAATAAGTAGACCAAGGAAGAAGCTCCATATGTTGGGCTCAAAGGAAGTCTCGAGCATAACTTGAAACATATGGGTGTACATTGTCCTGTTGAAAGATGCTCCAAGTATACCTTGAAGGAATGGAATGGCTTGGGGCTCTACTACTTCACGAATTCATGAGCCTAGGGTGACTGTGGCCCGCGTGCGTGATCTTGGGTTAAATTAAATTGGGTATTATTTCTAATTTCTACCAAGAAATAAGGATATTAGAGGCTCAACAAATTTATGTCAGGTGTGCATTGGATCAAAAATAAATGACCGCTAAGTGGAAGTTAAGTTTTTAAACAAAGATCTAAGAATATTAACAACAACAGTAATGTGACATGTGGGAGGATAGTTACAAAACATTGGGTGGCAAGTTAAAGATTAAATGTTAACAGATCAAACAACTACAATCAAATAAAAGTAAGCATCTGCAAGCATTAACATTTTACATATGCAATGAAGGGATAATAGGTACAGGAGGGATATGGGAAAGGAGTACAGGGGAGCAACATAGAGTGTACGTGATTGTGTGGGTAGGGAGGGTTTTGGTAGTATTTGAGAATTAGAACTATTTATTGTATGATTCCGAGTCACTAGCATTATATTCGCTGGACGCGCCATCTCACGGAGAAAAATAAGAAAGCGAAATAAGCGCTGCAAAAACACCAACAGCTACCACCAAAAAAATCATAACGTTGGGGGTGTCAAGAAGTAGCCGCTAAGTTTGGTATGAAATCTAAGGTCCACATATCTACTCTATGTTGCTTTAGTGTTACAATGATCAATCCGTGTCAATCCCAAAAGTTCTACTCCATTAAACACAAAAAACGACATGCGTTTGTGGGAATTATGTATTGAGCTAAATGTTACATTTTTACAATTTTGAATCAAATTTGAACCTAATTTGAGAGTCAAATTAAGAATTTATTTATCCATAACGTGTATTTTCAAAGAAAAATGCCAAAAGCTACAAAGTCTTGTTCACACGAAACAATATAACTTCCCCCTGGAAAATGAGGCCCGCAGGTGTTCCTCGTAGCCCCAACAAACCCGAAATAAACCGTCGGCTGTTAAGATTTCCAATCGCGTACTAACAAAAAGTGATTACTACTCGGCAAGATAGCCAATGAAGACCATAAATTGTTTTTTTTTTCGCGCAATTTCATTTTTGGGGTTCCGCGCGCCAAATTGGGAAAACTGCCCACTGTGCGATATTGCAATACGTGGCATCAAAACGAGAACCCAAACCCGAGGAAGCATGGGATGTGTTATGACGTCTCAGTATTCAATCCCGTGCGATCACGAAATGAGCTGAGCATCAACATTAATTCCTCTTTTTGTCGACATGTGGGAAAAATTTATTTATACGACTGGCAACGCAATGATAACTTTTTCCCCACAGCGGCAGAGAAAGTGTTAATTGTTACGGTGCGCTTCTGATAAAGCTACATACAAGTCGTCTACACATTTATCGAATCATCTGCTTAAGTAAACACAGTCGCATCGATTGTAAACAGAATCTCCAATTTAGCTGGCATTGGTGTTCCATAAATGTTTTTTTTAGTATGTGCGTCTTAGGTCTTATAGTAAAGGAAGTCATCCCAAAATGCCTTGGCGGTCCACCAGTCTATCGCAATTGATTTAATACCCAGCCTGCATTAGAGTATTCATCACAAGAATTTTGAAATAACTAAAAAGAACGAGGAGGAAAAAAACGTAGGGTCAAATCAGATGTTTACAAAAACACTTAAAATTAGCTCGAACCAATTGAACTTAAATAAATTATAGTTTTAAAAAAATTAAACACGCTTTTATACTGAATTCAACTAAAAAGTAAAAAATAATTCTTTATATAAGAATAAAATGATTAAGGAGAAAATTAATGTCATTGGGGTAAAAGCCTGGGGTGCTTTGTACTACATTTTTACACTAACTCAGAATTTCGGAATAGAAGTAAGAAATTATAACAATTGATATAGAGTACCCTACTCTTTTACCCCAATGCCATTAATTTTCTCGTTAATCATTTTATTCTTATATAAAGAATGATTTTTGTACTTTTTAGTTGAATTCAGTATAAATGCGCGTTTTTTAGTTTTTTTTTAAAACTATAATTTAATGTTTGTTTTATTTTTAAACCACAAGTGTGTATTCGTTTTAGGGGTTGCACATTAATCTTAGTCACTTCATCTGGCATTAGTCGCCAAATTTGAAAATGGTATATGCAATTAGTTGTCAAATCTGGAAGTGGTATATAGAATTAGTCACAAAATCAGGATATCGTTATTCCTGTTGTCCTGATCAGGAAAATGAAACAAAATTATGAAATTATTGCATTGTCATCGGTCCTTGATAAGTGTGCAAAATTTTCAATTAATCTGACCTTTTAAAGTAGGTGAAAATCGAGTTCCAAGATTCCGCTACACACAAGTGAAACTTATAAAAGCCTGTTAAAAATCTGGTTAAATTGAAGTGTAGGATGCATATAAACAATTATGCCAAATTTTAAAATGATCACCAAACAAGAAAAACTTTTTTCACCAAAACAGAAAAGTTCGTTGCAATGAAATTGTTATGGAATGCAAAAGTCTTGACATTTAGCATTAAAAAATTTTTTTTTTTATTTTTATAAAATAGTAATTATTAAATACTCATGAAAGGTGAAAAAATTGAGAAAATAAAGCCTTATTTCTATATCTTGTTACAGTTGTTTTTTTAAATTACGTTATGCACACAAAACAAATTTACGCGTAAAAGCGCAAAAATGTACTTATTCAAATAAATTCAATCTGATTCAAAATGCAGACATTAGAAGTAATTTGAAAAATAGGATTTGTGCACAAAACTGAAAGGAGCGTACAAACAAAGTTCATGTAAATATATAGGATATGAGAGTGCAAAATTATATTATGGTATTTCAAGGGAATAGATATACATTTACTTGAAAGGATGTCATTCCTTTTCAAGAATGAAAAGATAAAATATAAAATTGGATTCTGTCGTGTTTAGATTAAAGTTTAGATACAGCATAATAAACTATTTTACATAAGGAAATGTCCTGCCACAAAATATTTCATTTTCAAAATTACTTGACTCAAATAAATTTATTTTCACGTAACTCATTTAAATATTTTACAACTTATAATTCAATTTTGAAAAATCATTCTATTCAGAGTTAAATACAATTGTGCTGAGAATAAATTCAATTAAGCTAAGTAATTCTGATTGAATATATTGTAATTTTTAAGGTTTATAATTTGATTTTCAAAGAAAATTACATTTATTTTAGTGACATATAAATTAATTAAAACTAATTTGAATACTAAAAAAATCGTTAAACTAGGAACGAGTCTTTTTTTTATGATTCCTTTAATCTTTTACAAGAATACAATGCTTTAAAATGTAATAACAATAAATGTATTACAATATTCACGAATAAAGTAAAAAAAAAATAAAGCTAAATTAAAAGTATTTTCCGTCTTCTAATATGTAATGAATTGAAACATTTTTTATAAACTTTTAAGTAATAAAATCAATGCAATGAAATATGTCCTAATCCAATTTATTAAGCATTGGAAAAAAATAGGTGTGGGAAATTAAAGAAATTGACGACGACTCAGAATGTAATGAAATTATTTGTTCTCCGAAACACTCAGAGATGTATTCCAAAACCCCAATTTGATTTTATTTGCATTATCATAGTTCTTTTGTTGTTGCCTAGTGGATAGGGTCTCCAGTTTGTGGCCGGAGTGTCATGGGCAGGGAAGATTTATTTTAAGATTTTTTGAGGCCCTGATCCCCCTATGCAAATGTAAGCCTTGCAATACTCGTACAAATTGTAATTTGAAACAAATAAATGTGCACGACTCATAATATCACAGACCGATTCGACCGATGGCCGCGTTTCGAATAAATGAGTTGAATGATTGTGTATGGTATAAGACTTAGGCATGGACAACGGTCATCACATTATAATGATCTAGCCACTTTTGCCAGTTGACATATAATTTGAAATTGCCTGTTTTTAGGAGAATATGCACCGGAATAATATTTGGTCATTAAAAATATCCTGAACTTTATCTTATTAAGACTGAATCAAGAACGAAACGAAGCCTCTTAGGTGGCATGTTCCTGGGCCCATTTGGCCCATGCCTTAAGACGTCCCGGTCAGAGGACCGAGCCCTGGTGACACTGAAGACCTATCGCATATAGAGGGATGATGCCGCGTTATATCTCTAAAGTTTCAAAGTTCTCCTTTTGGTATGATGTGATAGTTTTGAGAGAAGTTGCCGGTTTAGGTGTCATCCTCGTCACTTTACCGAACCTAAAATTAAGAGATCCATCGCCACTAGCCCTCTTGTAGCTTTATAGTGTCTCGATAATAAATACTCTTTCACTCCTATCACTCCATAAGGCACAACCTGAATGCTGCTGCGTACAGACCTCAAAACTTCGAATTCCAATCAAGCGGTAAGGACAACAGCCTTGAGCTGACACATTACTGTTCATCCTTTCATACCAATGTGAGGACATTGAGCCTCGATCAGTTTAACATACATCTGCTCCTCTACAGGGTGAGTCTTCAATGGCACAGGGACTTGAACCCACGACCACTGGGTTCCCACAGCCGTAAAAGAATTATCAAGAATAACATCCTAGTTCAGTTCCCCACCCTGGCATGATCAAGAAAAAATGATTCCAAATTCCACCAACTCCCAGCTTATTTTTATGTAAAAGATTTATATATTCACTATAACAATAATTCTCAAAATTAGCGATAAAATTGTAGGCACTGAAATAGGATCTACTATTTCAGTGCCATTTTTCGTGCAAGAAAAATAAATTAAAAAAAATGATGAATCCTAGATTTTTTTTTAACATTTTGAACAATTTTGCCTTACTTTGAAGTATTTCATTGATTCCTGGTTAGATATAGAGTAGGATAATTCAACTGATCGTTACAGGCTTACTTAGTATTTTAAAAAGCTTCTTTTAACTTACAACAAACAAACAAAAATGCTTTTTTTAAAAAAATTATTAAATGTGGGTGAAAGCAAATAAAAATGTTAGGAAAAAAACCCTCATATATGTATATACAAACTTTATTTTTTAACAAATAAAATAGTAAATTCTATAAAAAGATATATTGTGTATCAGGATTGTGAATTTTTTATGTATTCCCGAAATAAAACGTAAAAACTATTTTAATATACTATTTTGATATGATGTGTGGTTTGAAACTGATTGGTTACTGAAAACTAAATTTTTAGCAAGCTTCATTTCAGATTTTTAAAAAAGCTAAAAAAAGTTGTAAAATAACTGACACGTACAAAATAAAAACTGTAAGAAATGATTTACCTTTTCGAAGAATTACAGATTTCGTCTTTTAGTCATGAAAAGAATTTTCAATGGGCTAAGTATGCATCAACGATTTTATTGACGACTATTCAATTTCAAAAAGTATAGTTTATTGCATTAGTTCTAACGAAAAATCAAAATTCTGAAATTCCTATTTTGAATCAAATATTTTTTATGAATTACAGTTACGGAAGCAGTTACAAAACAACGAACGATTTAATTCAAACCAATTTAAAGTTTATTATACTACCAAACGATTTTTAATGAAAAATCCATTATTAATTTAAAAACCGATGTCTGGAAAAAATAATGACATGTCGGAATTTCTTACAACAAATGTTTTATTTTTAAAGCTGAGTTTTTCCACACATAAGAATATTATTACAATTATAAACTAAATATCGACGCTTTTTATGGATTTTAGAAAAAGCATTACCCTCCTAAAATATTTTATCTAACGTTGTTTAACCGGAAAACGAAGCCTATATTGGCATTTACCATCGTTTAGTATTGGTCTTTGCACGAAAATATAAAAGGTAATAACCGTACAACTCCTCATCTGTCGACGGAGTAGTGATGAGACCAGTGTTCCACATTGTACTTTCGGAAGACGGATTCTCATTCGTTGCCTCGTTATTATTGTAAGTATATTTATTTTTAGAGACGACCCTAAAATTCCAACCATTGTCTGAAGGGGTTGGTGCTTCCCGTACGTTTCGGGAGGTTCATTAGTGGAATAAATTTCCTGTTATTGGAAACTTCTTTGCGGAGAAATTCAACAACCGTAGTGGGTACCGCTGGATTCGTTATTATATAAGAGCTATTAACTCCAACTCTTTCAAGAAAAGGATGTATTGGCATGGGTCGTCTATTTTTAAGTTTTAAAAAATATACTGTAATAAAATGGGCGTCAAGTATAATTTAAAATTGTAATAACGGAATTAAAGTTTTACAATTAAAAAAAATGTGCAATAGAATTAAAAACTTTTAGTTATTTTTATTTGAATTTTAAAATTGGATTTTTAAAAATATATCAGGGATTCTCAAACTTTTCTTTTTATTGTTGCGATACACTTTTAACAATTTTAAAATTGGGTGGCACACTCATAATTAAATAAGATTAAAATAACTTTAATTATCTGCAAATCACTTTGCAAAATTGTTTATGATAATAATTTCTATATAATGCTGTTTAAAATAATATGTGCGACAAAGACAACGAAATGTTTATTGAGTAAAAACTTACAAATTAATTATAAGAATACATATAATAAGAAAATAAGTACCTACTTGACGCTAAATTAAATTTTGCCAAGCATATCCGTTCCGCCCACCAAAAAGCGGCTTGAATGAGAGGCACTGTAAATCGTTTGATTTCTCCCAAGAGCAAGCTCGCATTAAAAGAAAAATTCCTTTATGCTCATACATTCAAAAAACATGAATTAATTTGAATTTTTTTCCCTTTTCGTTAAGAGTTTCAGATTTTTTGATGTGTAACAAAAACAATTTTTTGATGTGTGCGGGGGTTGTATGACATTATAGACAAAAATTTCCATATTTGAACAATAAGGAAATATGGCCAAGATGTTTTTTTGTCCAGTAGAGATGCGCAAATTACGTATTTTATGAAAATCAACTACCAAGGATGGAAAGGTTGCATGAGGAAAAATAAATGATATGGGGTTATAAAAAATGTTTAGTTCAATTTTTTATCAATGCCATCCTATGAAATTTCTCCGAAGATTCTGTTCAGTAGAGGTCGTGGATAATGGTTTTTGCGAAAATAGACTCCTAAGGGGGTTGTTTGGGCGTTATTCCCGTTTTTTGAAATATTATATCGACAAATTTATAATTTGGGAAACATATTTTCTCCCCTTGAGTAGAGAACGAATTTTGTGGAAATGTACCCTCAAGAGGACCTTACGTGGGCATTGTGTGAGAAAATTTCTGGTTTTGACTTATTAGAATTTCAAAGTAAAATTTGACAAACAGGTTCATTCGGTTGAGCATAATTCCGCTAATAATAAGTTTTGCTGAAGTTCACTCAGGTGAGTTACAAGTAAAAGAAAAATAGGCTTCCGTTTTAGAAATTTCAGTTACATCTTTTTTTTTCAAAGCAAGAGGCAACATCTACAAGAATTTTTTTCAATACATAAAACTCCTATTTTTTGGACTTACATAAAAATAACTTAAAAGCAGTATATTGGCATACATACAATAAAAACCCTAGAGAAGCGGGCGGGTAATGGCTAGTAATAATGAAAAATACAAAAAATATAGGAATATAAAATACAGTGGCATAAGATAAACGCGAAAATGCTTAAGAAGAAATATCGGTTAACCTGAAATAATACAAGAGTCGTAAAAAACTCTATGTATTTCCATGCATTTTTTTCTCTTAATGCTAAATGAAAATTGCTAAACACGAAAAGATTTCCCTTCAGGGAATGAACAAAATACGGAAAGCACCAGCCCCGCAGATGAGATTTAATAAGGGTGCGAACTGATGTGGTTTTATATGTTTCGTGGAAAGGAAGCTAATTTGGTTTTGAAATACCTGTGATACGAGCCAATTTTATCTAAGCTACTTTCACCTCTTATCCCTACTAACGCCCCAGCAAAGCATCTTATCACTTGGCTTTGAAATTCGGTGACGACCCCATCGTAGTATAAATAAAAATCAGTGAGTTGTGGGTTTTTGATTGGCATTATTTTTCCTATTTTAGAAGAATTTTTTTGCGAGCAAGATGGCCAATAGTTCAAGGGGTAATCAAATGACTATTTCGATTTAAAAAAATGATGGAACTTCCCCAGGTTTTGAAGACGACGAAAACGGAAATCTGTAAATATTTTGGTATTACGAACTTTATTTTAACAATACTAATTAATAAAAAGAGAAAACTAATTAAATGTTTGAGAGGTTTTTATGAAATACATGCCTAAACACATATCTATGTAAATAAATTGCTCTCTGATAAACTGAATTTTGCGAAATATATGTTTTTCTTCAATATCCTTTAACACGAAAAAATAGAGTCCCTTCAGTTTCGTGTTAAACGATGTTCACTCTATAAAATAAGAACATATAATGTATGTAAATATAAATTTTTATGTTATAAAATAATATTTGTTTCTAAAATAGAAGCTTATTTTAATGCATACAATGTGAAAGAATTTATACAAACCTATTAACGAAAGTTGAATGTTAAATAAAAATCTAGCTAAAAGGGGATGACGTATTAATCCTTACACTATAGAGATGAACGCTGACATTACTTACAGGCGTTAAAATCCACTGTAAGTTAGAGTATTATAACAATATCTTGAACGGGGTTATTTATTATCGTGATGTTAAAAGGGCAGAGATTTCTTTAGGAGTGATTAAAGAAGAAAGATACATGTCCCAAGATAATTAGGCTATTAATCATCTTATCCTTAATAAAATGACACAAACTGTCTGGACATTTTTATAAATGTATTTTTTTGTAATTCTTCAATATAAATAAATAATTCTGACATTAACGAGCTGATAACTTTACATAAAATAATAAAAACTGTTTAAGAATGCATTACCTTAGATATAAAAATTTTAAAAAATTTATTTAGTACGTAATAAAATACGTTACATAAAATGAAATATGTTTCATCGTGAATGAAAGGTATTAATTTTTAATCAAATTATCACTATTTTTTTTAAAAAATTGATCAGTTTTTTAAAAAAAATTAAAAGGTTAGTTTATTAAAAAAGAATCTCCCTACGCTATCATGCTAGATTAATGAAACGTTTCTGAAATTAGAAATAAACATTAAAATACTAAAAAAAAAAAAGGAAAAATTTCATTAATTTTACGTCAATAATTTAATTATTGGGAAGCTTTGCTTTTGACTTTTGTTCTTATGTATCATTTTGTCTCTTTTGTTAAAACTCTAATGCTAGTTTAAATTAATTTAATTAACTCAAATTAGAAACGAGTCCTCTCCTTCTAATTAATCCTCTTAAATTTCGTGAAAAAAATGAGACCCAGGTACCGGTAATTGGGCGTTAAATTCTATTTTGAAGATGATTTTTATTTCTTTACTAAAATATAGCAGAATTCTTAGTGGAAATGCGTGACTGAGTATTTATACTATACTAGCTGGTATACCCGTTCATCGCACGGGTGAATTTTTGTTTAATTTGCAGTTTTCGTAAAATTAAATCATTAAAAACTCCTTTATCTTTCAATCTGTATTGTTTAATTTTTCAATTCAGCTACTATATAGACATAATAATACATACTTCCCGTTTTGAATCGGATATTTTTCACTATTTCATTGGTTTTAGCTTTGTTTTCAGGCAACCTTAATCTTTTTTATCTAAAATAAAAGTAGATTAAGTTATTCCATATAACATCAGCTATCGGCCAGGGAAATTCCCGTCAAAATCGGTCCAGCTGTTTCAGAGATTAGTCGAAACAAACAGACAAATAGACAGATTGGCAAACATTTTAAAAATTGTTTTTTTGATATAAGTACCGTATATTTGAAATTTACAAACAGACACTGCAATTTTTTTGAATCCCTTCACTGCCGGTTAAAAATAACCCTATTCCTTCTCCAGTACCACCGACTTTCACGTAGGTGAGCGTATGTGGTGTGCTGAGGGCGGGGAAGTAAAGAAAATTTTCAATGAAAATTTCATTTGAAAATTTCTCTATGAAATGAGTCAATTCTTCGCAAACATCAAGGTCATTTTATTACGTTTCAAAGCCTTGAGAATAGTTTTACCGAAAGCAGCGGAAAGTAAAGTATCGTGTTTCGGAAAGACGTATATATACGTCCAGGTCACTTAGCACACCGGTTGAGCGAGAGGGTTATATACGCCGGCAGTAATTAAACGGCTCCCTCTCATAATATGCTGACCCCGACTCCTCGAACATGACCCATGGGCTACCATGGCCCCTCAGTGGTAAAGCAAAAGTGGGTTTATCAACACATTTTGTAGTATAATGCCTAGGTTTCCTGGTCAATTTCTTATATTTTTTTGCCTAAACTTACACATTCTAGAACATTTCATATTCTTTTGATCCATCCTACGCATCCCCCATTTCGTATCTTTCTTTCACTTATTCCATATGCATTCTTGGACATTTCGTATATGTATTGCCTTACTTTGCGCATTTTGGTACATTTCATATTATTTTCCTTTCATTTATGCTTTCTGATATATTTCGTAACTTTCTCACCTTACAAAATGAATCATGAAAAATTTCATTTCGTTTTTGGCTTATCATACTCATTAGAATGCATTTTACTTCCGTTATTTTTCATCCATCCAGCGCATTCTAGTATGTTTGGTCTCTTTTTCTCTTTGTTCCAAACGAAAATTTATTTATTTTTCTAACACATGTAAACTAATTTTAAATCATAAAATAATTTCTAGGTTTTTTTTTTCTCTAAATAAATCTTTTAACATTCTCTGCGTTCAAAGAGAGAGAGAGAAAATGAAGAATAAAATGAAAAAAAATCATAAATTTTGCTTACAAATTAACAATACGAATGTGTTTAGAGGAAATTTACAATTCAATTTTACAGATTTCATTGGTATATAGAGATTCGTTTTTTATATATATAATTACTTTAAATATATTATAAGCAGAAATTAACACAGTAGAAACATTAGGTCTTTTTATCTCTGAATATTTGAAATGCTTTAATCAGAATATTTGTAATTTTAAACTACAATTTGAGTATTTATTGCATTAGTTTTTCAAAGAATAATATTTTGAGAGCTTAATGAATTATCTCGTTGCCTGTTATTTCTTTTACTACGATGCATTTCTGTTTAAATACTGTTTTTCCACTCAATTTTTCTTTCAATTTTCTTAGAAATGATTTATGAATAAAATATAATTCCAGCCAAAAATTAATTAGAAAATTATTAAATATTAAAATCCTTCTTTCTAAATTAAAAATTTTCATTTATAAATTTAGAACAATATTTTGTTGAACAAATTTAACAAGATGGGAAATTTCGAAGAAATGAGCAATGAAAGAATTAATCTGATTTTAAAAAAAAGTTGATATCTCGGGGCTCTTTTCATTAAATTTTATTTAAGAAACGAACATTACTTAGTCATATTAAATTTTCTATTCGAGTTTTTTAGAAAAAAAATACTTTAATGAATAAATAATTTATAATACTGAGACATATTTGTGATACGAATAAAATGCTGATTAAAAAATCATTCTTTCCACGTAAATAACAAAAACATGTATCATTTTCTGTTAAACTGGAATCCGAGTAATAAACGACGGTAAATAGACTTTATTAACGATCTTGTCTGAAGAAATACTTATCAAAATTATTCAATTTTCTTATGCGTCCTATTTAAGATCAGCGCAATTTGTAAGTATAGAGAGTGTTTTTCTCTCCCTATGATAAAAAGTCGGAGACGTACAGAATGAACAACCCACAAATTCTTCATTCAAAGAAATATTTCTTCTCGCGATTCTTTGAGTGGTAGCACAAATAATTATTCAAAAGTGCTAAATCCGGACTATAGGGTAGATATTCTAGGAAAATTATTTATAATATTTTCTTATCTTCCCCAGTCAGTGAGGGACATCACCTATTCCTGGAGAAGGAAAATATACGATAATACATTTGCAGTTTGTTGATCATGAAGAAAGTTGATGAACATAATACTCTGTGAATCCGAAAAAACAGCAGTGAAAACCACTTCTGGAGCGTTCCTTAACGTAGCACTATGAACAACGCGTGGGATATTGGCAACAGACCTCGTAATTTGGAGTCTCGGTCAAGTGACAGGGACGACTCATGAACTGGAACTCCACTCTCAAAACTATCACGTTGCACTGATGTGAAGACTTTAAGCCACGATACATTTAACGTACATCTGACCCCTCTATACAACGTGTTTTAGGTGGCGCCATAATTCGAATTTGTGAGGCTAACGCAGATACAAACCATGTTCAAGTGACGAGATATACACTTAAGATACCATTCACCTCTCTAAACCAAATAAAAACGGCAGGATTGATCCTTACGGATAAGTTTAAAGAGCATAATCTCCTCAACACGGTGGGTCTTCAGTGGCACCAGGACTCGAACTTACGACACTCCGGCTACGTGACTATTATCACTAGGTTATCACGGTCACAGTTGTTTCAGGAGATAAAAGAGTGTATGATTTTACCATGTTTTAAACTTCACGGACATTTTGAAACACTTAGCACCATTTTTGCACATAAAATTTCTACAAAGTGTTATTATGGAACTAGGAACCAAATTTGTGAAAAAGTTAATTATTGTTCACCGTGAAACTGCTGTAAGCTTTTTGTGTTTACTCATCATACTAGTTACTCTATAGATGAACATATGGATAATAGCATATATGCAAGTTTGACAAGAAATATTTATGAGAGATTAATTTATTTAACTGGTAATATACATTAGAATTGTTAGCAGGATAAAGTGGACGAATCTCGTAAATTTTGAATCATCATCAAATGGACAGGGGACATCAGAGTTAATGCCCCGTTTTCCTAACTTCAATTCGTTTAAAGTAATAAAACAGCGCGTGTTAAAAATGTAAGAAGATTAAAAATTTTATAATTATTGGAATTTATTAATGCATTGATATTTCGGTTGATTACAAGGTCTGTTTAAAACGTATCAGATCTTTGCACAAAAAAATGTATGAGTTATTTTGCGGGATTGGGATCCTAATCATTTTCAAAGTTTACTCCTTGCGCTTTCACACACTTAGTCCAGCATTCCTCTCACTGAGAAAAGCACTTCTAGGTGGGGGAGGGGGTTTATTTTGAAAAGATATTCCAACGCCAACGTGTTTTGTATTACCTCATCTCTTCTCTGAGAACGAGATGCTCTCAATGACATTTTAAATTTCTAGAACAGCAGCCAGAAGTTGCAATGAGCCAGTTTCTGCGTTAATATTGTGTAGTATGTCATGTGCAACTGCAAGACTGTTCTTTCTGTTCCACCGACTGGAGCTTGGGGGTAAATGTCGCAGCCACTCCGCCCATGATCACGCAAAGTTGCATGTGCTGGGCCTGTACTGATCTCAACTTATTTAGTAGTCTTTCGTACGGTCGGTCTAACAGCGATTTTTCATCATCAGATTTTCTCCCTTTTCAACATCAGCTGTATTTTAAGCTGTTTGTGGCCTCCCAGAACGTTGGTCAATCTCCGCTGATGTGCGATCACTTTTGAATCAGTTGAACCCCTCTGTAATTTGTGTGGCCATATAGAATAATCTCTAAGCTCTTGCGGAATTTTACGAAGTGTTTCACTTGAAAATCACCAGGCTTTTGACAAAAAAAAAAACTAATTTAGTACTTTTTCTCAAGTCGTTTAGTCATTTTTTGAGAAATAAAAGCACAACAATACGTATAACAGCATTTAAATCGATTGCTGCACGAAACGACTGGTGCACTGGAACGAAGAGAAAAAGAGTTGAAGCATGTACAATAAGCAGTCACTTATCACGGTGCACAGTGCCGCCACTTTATAATCTCATCTGTGAGCGGGAAAATTCAAGTTCAGATACTTTTTGAGCAGACCTTGTATAACTTATCAGCAATATGTATAAAAATTTATTTCAAAAATTGCTTTATAAAAGTAAAATAGTAATTAATATTGTAGCAAACAAACATGAAGTACTATATAATAATTTTTTAAAAACATTTATGTTCTGGAAATAGCCCTGATAAATATATATTTACTTTATGAAGGAAAACCGAGTATATACTTTATTCTGCACTTCATAATACCAAGTTATAATATTAACTAGAATTTTCATCGATATTCGGATCAGAGTTAGAAGAAATGTTTCGATTGAAAGATAATTTAATTCAAAACTATAATAATGTGTATTTAATGAAAAGAAATTGGATATAAGTAAATTACATTAAAGTGCGATGCTCTATGGCTGTCAATTTTTTTCCTTCAATTTCTTCGTAACACTTCCAAAATGAACTCCCCAAAAACTGAAGCTACATTGCTATTTATTATCTGATACTTTCCACTTTCTTCGGGGTAAGAATATATTGGTTTGGCTCTTTTCAAGAAAGCGCAAAATGTGTGTGTGTGTGAACATTTATTTTCTCGTGTTTTGTTTTCCCTTCTGTTTTTGTTGCTTATAAAAATTTAATTGAAAAATAAATATTCTCTGGAATATTTATATTTGTTTATGGTAAAAGTTAAAGTTAGAACTTTCTTATTGTATAAATTCTTAACATAATAATAATTTTTTATTACTCTTCCAGGTCCCTAGACAGTTTTTCAGCAGCATTGTAAATTATGATTAATAAATACAAATTAAATTATTTATTCAATTTTCAAACATAAACATAAAACATAACATAAAATAACATAAACACCACGGCTTTTACACTCCTCAAGGGAATATTCTTCCACGAGCATGGCTTGCATAATTAAATATATATCAAACTACCTTCTCCAATTTTCGGGAAAATTAAGTAAGGAAAGCAATATATCAAGCCCTATGAAGTATCCCATCGTAAATTCTAATTAGTTGAAAGTGTTCTCCTTCAGAAGCTAAAAATACATCTTTGCTATTATGGGAAGTAATCGTGAAGATCCTACCGTAGCTCGTAACTAATTAGTAGGAACTAATGAAATGAAGACAAAATTTCAAGTGTAAGCTTCTAACGATTCTCTCGAGAAAGATCCTACTCTGCTGTAAAAATGAGTCACGAAAATAATTTTTCTCTTTGTTGGGGTTGTTATGCTTCTCTTAATTCTAGTATTCAATACATCATTTGTTGAAGTCAAACCTCTCGCTTCCTCGACATGATGTGTGGGTTAATGAACACGTGTACCCGAACACACACACGCATGTGGTATTTTTGTATAATGATTGCTAAAATGAAGAGTGGACAAGTTCGATAAAAATAATGACTTTATTGGAAATAAAAAAAATCACTCTGAAGGTTATAACGCAGGTTCCATCGTTTCGGCCGCAGGTCTATGTCTTCACTCTACAAAAAAACGTGGTTGATTCTTCAGGAAATACTGCCTAGTTCCCTTCATTTCATCGTCCAAATAGAAACGTAATTCTCTTTTAATTTGCGTAAATTCCTAAAAGTCACAGGTTGACAAATGCGGACAGTACGGTGGGTGTTCTAACATTTCCCAGTGGGTTTTCTTAAAGTTGCCTTGGTTTCATGGGAGACATGTGGGCTGATATCTGCACGGCTACCTTTCTCGAAGACTTTTACACCAATTGTTCCCAGACGTTCGGCCTAAACAGTGGATGACATAGACTACTCCTATTCGTGCTGCCAGTGTCGTCAGTTCTAAACGACAAACGATTTTATGAAGGATATTGTTGCGGGACTTAGAAGGACAAATATATTCGATATTTGTCCTTCTAAGCCAAATCACGACTGACAACTTGTGACGGGTCCTATTAGCGCCCTTCTTCTAATCCTGTTGGGGAATTCATGGTATCCAATGAATTTGACTTCTCCCTCGGTTTATAATCTTGCTTGATAATAAATTGACTGAAAGAAAGAAACTTAATTATTTTTATAACTATGTATGTTCATTCAGAGTCCCAAACTTCACCAGCGAACTTAGGCTCGCGACTCCAAGATGCACCCACGGTACAAAGGCAATGACTTAAAAGGTTCCAACAAAGAAATGTGGCTAATTTTAGGAGTGCCAGTGCTACGAAAATGAAGTTAGAACGCGTTAATCGAATCATTCAACCAAAAGTGGTTGTGGCACCTTGAACGCTTCTGCCGTCCTTTTATGGCATATGCAAGGCATTCTTCTCATATCGATCAAAATTTCTACTTGCAGATTGGTTGCTATAGGCCTGCACTTATGGTGTCCATTAAAATATTGCCATTGACTCCACAGAACGGACGCCTCCGTTTTCTTGTACCGTGCTAGAACAAAGCGAAAGAAGGAATGTTGCAGAGCTGTATTCTGAGACGAGTTGCATTTATGTTTGAACAACATATAAGTCTCGTGCCAATTTAGTGACTGGTTTATTCCAGCCTCATCTGTGGAATGAATCACCCCGAGGCAACATGGCATCATGGCTTATGGTATCATCGCATACAATATTAGATAATCACTAATTCTCGTATTCAGACTGCTATGATGTTGCACCGATACGTGGATGATGTACTGTAGACAACGATAATACCCTTCCTAGGGGAGGGGCTCACAAAAAGGTAGAGCCACTAAAACTCGGCACTCGATAACCTGGCTGTCTGGATAACTCAGCCATTACTGTTTTTTTTGTGTGTGGTCATTTTCGTGTTAAAGCAGTAAAACGAAAGAGTATAGTACAGAAAACAACAAATCATTATGCATTTATTTACAAAAAAGTTGCCAGTTTTTTCATAGTCTATTTAATTTCCATTACAGATATGTATATGACTTCATAAAATATTTTTCTGAGGTGTGTCTTATCAGATAAATTACTATGTAATCTCTGTTCATTAATTTTCATTTTAGTTAGTAAATGCTCTATGACTTTTTAAAGTATGTATACTTTGTATTTGCTTAAGAATATTTGGGCAGCTTATTTTCTGTCATATTCTTAAGCAAACAAACCAAAGCTATTTTCTTAGAAAACACTCGTATTTATTATTTTTATACCATTCACGATAAACCAGCCCTTCTATCTTTTGTTTCATATTAGACCGAGTTTTTGGGACTTTACTGTACTATTTTCCGGCAGGATAACGGTCGCATCAGCCAATGGGTTTTATATGATGTACAGATTCTAAGTCTTTTACATGAATATTATTTCAGAATAAATATCGCTTCCTGTTCATTGCTATTTCTCCCCACTAGCAGAATTATTTTATGCCCCTTCCTTGTGTGATGATGCGTTTTGTGTTGTAAAGTTAAATATTGAAAGTTGATTTTTATGTTGGTTATAGGGAATGTTATTTATCTCAACGTCTATATATTTGGTAATATCTAATGATAACGCAATGTGCAGAATACTCTAAACATAAAGCAAGGACGACTGAGCTTAGAATTTTCTAATTTTACCAACAAAACATAAAACACATCTTCAAAAGCAAATCATTCAGCGTGTTTTTATATATTTAAAGCTTTGGCTTTCTTTTAGATTTATAAAACCGTTCTACCTTTATGATGAGCATAAAAAATTCAATGAATTATATGTGAAGTTTTTCTTTTTTATTTCCAATGGCGGATTACAAGACAACTAACTACAAACAAAATGAGAAAAGGAGAATATTGACAAAAAACAAAAGACAACACAAAAAATAAGAAAAGAAACACAAGTTCACAGTATAAATCACACGTTTTGTGTTTGGCCTCCCGATATCTGCTCCACATGGATGCAGAGATGGGTGTCCACATTTCTTCATTGGAGTCGCACAGTTTACAAAGTGGACTCTGGGTAATGCTTATCATGTTTCAATGCGTATCATGTAATGTTAAAGAGAGTTTTCAACACACACATATATATCGTTTTTCGCTTCCATTTCTTATATTTACGAAAACAATTATTTGGCGTTTAACTCATTACATTTGTAATACATTCCTAGAGGAAAACCTTTTAATGAATAAAAAATCGATTCCAACTTCTTGCTTTCTTTTTTCTAACGTACAAATGAAATACTCATTACTCAAAACGAAATGCTTCAATGAGAAAACATAGCAAAATTCATTCGAGTATTTTAAAACTTTTTATTTCTTATGAGTTGCTATTTGTTTGAACTTTATTAAATAACTTTCATTCGAATTGAATAAGAAGGGAAGTCGTTTTTTTTTAAGTGTTTATAAAACGTTTCTTCAAAAATATCCTGAATTTTAGTAGTTCTCAGAATTTGTTTTCAGTTGTTCCATCAAATTATTCCCTCCTCAAAAGAGGCCCCTAAAGGGAGGACATGCAAATATGTTGGATATTTAAATGTGTAGCTTTTTACGACCTTTTTGAATGAATTTTTACAAAGTATCCGGCACGCCAGGATTAATTTGAAATATATCCTCGATAGGAAATATAAAATATTTCCAAAACTAAAAAAAAAAAGGTCTGGAACTGACAACTCATATTACTAACATTTTGTTTAGTATCTGAAATAAAAGGAAACCTAAGAATACCTTTTAAAAGACGAAACTAAAACCTTATTTTTCATTATATATTAAGTTTTTTTTAAATTTTAATTATTATAAATTTTTATTTAATTAGTTTTTTAATTATGTATTTATTTTTATTTATTTATTTATTTTAATTATTTATTTATTTAATGAATTTATTATTTATTTATTTATTACATTATAATTTATTTCTTGCTAGTAATAACACAAAAATAATCTATTTTTCGATATTTTAGTTTACGGAATTTTCTTAAATATTCAAATAAATAAGTAAATGTTTTAGACTAAGTTTTTCAAGGTTATGATATTTTTTTTTCTGGAAAAATGAATGCAAAATACACTGAAGCAATATGTAACAGAAGAAAAACATGAGGATATCTTCATTTGACGATACGTGTTGACTGGGTTTCAGGAAAAAATTGTGGCAAATAATAATTTATTTTATAGTGTTTATATGTATCAAGAGTTTATTTTATTAGGCTTCTTCACTTTACTGACAAAAATGAGTTCAATACTTTTTCGTTTGTACTTTTTTTTCTTTTTGCTATTTGCATAGATTTCTACATATAATTTTGATATATTTTTTACAGAACAGTTATTTAAACAACCTACTTCTACATTCTTGTTTTTAAAATAAATTAAAGTGCAAGTATAATTTGTCTTCTAAATTTTAAATATTCCTTGTGTTGCTTCAGAATGTTAATTAAATATAGATCAGTCCAGAAATCAATTCGAATTTTAAGTGGAAATTACAAGAAATAGGTAATTTCTTCTTTCTGCATTTCTCAAATAAACTATTTATTTATTGAGGAAAAAAGATCCGTCCTTTTTACTTTTAAATCACCTATACGAGTAATAAAATTTTGTGAAAGAAGAATGAGTGTTCATCGGGTTTGTCATAAATTAGTTTAAAAAGTATTTTCGAAGAAATAAAATTAAAATAAATTTATTTTTATCTTTTAGAACATATTATCTAAAATCAAGACATATAAAAATATTTTAATAATTTTTAATTTTTAAATTTTTAACTTTTATTCGACTGTAACAGTTTTATTACTGAAACACATTTTTGTTTTATTTTATGGGTTAATTATATATTCTTTAGAAAAAAAACCTTTTTTTTTATGCTAAATATTTGAAAGAAAACAAAGCTATATTATTTTGGCTATTTATATTAAATTCTAATAATGAAAAACATAATTTTTTATTAGAATAAAATAAAATGAACTGCTTTCTTATAAATAGAATTTTTTAAGAATTATTATTTTTTCTTTTTGCCAAGCGCATGACCTTAATGCATTTAGTCTCAAACAACTGATGCATAGTTTGCGACGGATCTATACGTGACCTTCCACAAACAGTATTTTTGGGTATTCTTTTGGGCCAGCAAATTTTAACCAATCTTCTCCTAAAAGAAGGAAACGTGATATGCAAATTAAGTTTATTATACATATTCCTTCTTCGCGGGTTTAAGAGTTAGTGAGTGGATTAGAAGTGAAGTGAATAGTTAATGAATTGGAAGTGAAGAGGATAGGTAAACCAAAAGTAAGAAAGTCAGAAGTTTAGCTAACAAGAGGTGACAAGTTGAAACTTACCAGAATTGGTTTTAAATCCTTGTAAAAGATTATAGCCAAGAAGGGTTAGAGTCTAGTTGGATTGAGTAGAAGAGTGCATATATATATATAAGTTCAGGTACTGTCACCTTATATTAAATTGATATTCAGAGTTAAAGTAGGACATTAAATACGTAAGCTCTGTGTAAAGTACTATTAAGGAAAAGCCACAGAATTGAACACATTCTCTCCAAACGTGAATCTCGTCTCTTCTCTCTATTGCTTGCTTAATTATCATATTTAAAGTGTTATTTGAGTTTGAGTTGATTATAATGATAAATAAAATAATTGAAATTTATCACGTCGAATGATCCTTTAATTCCTTTCACATCTTTAGCAGGGTCACAGGGTAGAAGGAACTTAAACTCGCTTTAATTTTTTTAACTTTTAAAAGTTTTTTTGTGCTCAAATTTAAAATTCGATCAGAGATTTGTTTAATCAAAATTCCATTTTTTCTTATATAAGTTCCTTAGAAACTGAAAAATGTGCTTGTGACAAGCAGGTTTTTACGTTTTAAAAATGGAACACACACATCTTGATTTATTGCAATACTCTATCCTAACGTTAATCAATATTATTTAAGAAGTAAAAAGAATATTTTTCGGAAAAACTTCACTGCTCTAATCAAATTTAATATTATGTATAAAATATTCAATAGTTTTTATAAATATTCTTCGGCATTTTTTCTATTTCTGCGAAATAATTTTTAACATTTTTTTTTGTTACATCCAGAATTTTTTCCAGTAAACATTTATCTTGAAAATAGCTTGGAACGATGAAGGGAAGAACATGTTTTATAACTTTAAGAAGAATATATTTCAGTCCGTAGGAAAACACATTAGTCTTTGTTTTTCTATGTAACGGATTTTTCGGATGTTGTGAGGAATAAACTTTTTGTACTCCAACCACACTTTTATTCTCCGATTTATTTCGTGTTCTGGAGATCCAGTTTTATCCAAGCTCACTATTTCGATCCCTTTTTGCAACCGTATTTTAAAGGGGCTTGCACATTTTAAAAAATTACGAAGCATAAATTTCTGAGAAAAACACCAATAACTAACTAATATGTTTTATTTACAGAAGCATAATACAAATGATATAAACAAATCATCCGATTACGCATGCACTCGAGGGAGTATACTTGTTTCTTCTGATGTGGTTTCTTATCCTCGAAAGGTCCGACAAAAGTCAGATCAGCTCGAAAAGGTGGTTCATTCCCAAAAAATATAATAATAAAGGGATCGGATGTTAAGTCCTGCTTAGAAAGTCTGATACCTTTCAGAATAGGATCCGGTGAAGCAGCTTTTTTTACAAGTGTGATGGATTTTTCTGCCACTATCATAGGAAAGAGATTTCATGTGGCTACCTGTTAGTCTAGCTAGAACAGTCTAGCAGCCATGGTTATATCTGATTTCCAGCAGAAAGCTGGAGGATGCTCATGTGTACCATTGGTGCGTAAGTTGGAATACGCCACATTAAATTTAGTAAAGATCTTGCATTAGAGTATAGTTCTTGATAAGGGAGCGGAGTGCCAGTAGCCATTTCATTCTCACTACCCTCTTTGCCCAGTCTATCAGTGATCTCATGACCCCTAATGTTAACATGTGATGGTATCCATTGGAGGTGGACATCGGGGATCTGAGAGAGTTTCTTCAGTTTGACCAGAATAAAAGCACAATTTGTATCGTTTGCAGAGAACCAGCCACTAAGATGTTGTAATACACTACGGCTGCTCAATAAAATCCATAGTTCCAAAAACCCCAATCAAAAGATATGATTGCATCAAATCATACATTAACCGCAAATAACTCACTACTGAACATAAAGCAAGTATTAGGGTTGCGTTGCTTTATTGTAGCCTGAAGGGGAGAGTATATTTACGTCGCAACTATTAAGCAGCATAGGGGCTATCGGCAACTGTCATCGTAATTTTAAAACATTGTTAAGTAAAGAGGACGACACCTGAGCTAACTCCCCCTCTTCGATCTCCTGCATTCTATGTACATCAGCGGGAGAACATTTGAACCTCAACAGGTTTAATGTGCAACGGCCACCTCTACATAGCGGGTCCTCAGTGGTACTAGTCTCGAACTCATGGTAATTCAGCCACGAGTCCGTGACCTTGACCATTAGGTTACCACACCCACCCATCAGATGACGCAGCAATCTGCAAAAATGATGAAATGATTTAAAAGGAACATACATTACATCTATCTTAAACATCTATACAAAACATCTATCTTACAAGCTAGTCTTAAACTTGGTAGACGACTGTATATCAAACAACAGCAGTGTACAATTGACATGGATGTCACGGTCACCTAGTCGTCAAGAATTTGTGGCCGGCGTGCCATGAGTTTGAATCCTAGTGCCCCTGAAGTCCCGTCGGGGAGAGAGGGACAGAATCCCTTTAATTCCTCCCGTTACCGTAGTGTGGTGAGGGGTTGTCAGCTCAGGTGTCATTCTCGTCATTTGACTCAGGTTCAAAATTACGAGATTCATCGACAAAAGCCTTCGCATTGCTTTATAAGGGGCACAATAAATACTGGTTCAATCAACATGGAGAGCTCTATTAGTTTCTGTGATTGCTTTATTTTATAAATATTATTTTTATTATAAAATATTTTAATCCTTGAAAATAAACAACAAAAAGAATATTAAAAAGTTTATATATATTCTAAATAAATTATTAGTTGTAATTTAAAATTTCTTTTAATCCAAACATTGTAACTTTATTTTTCGAGAAAAATGCATGATAATAAAGAGTCTAAATCTAAACAACATTAAAGAATTTCAAGCAAGCCAGCCATATTTTAGAACTTTGCATACATAAAATATAAATATGTATTATGAAAAACACATAAAAGTTAGATATTTTCAACCTTTAATATTTTGGTATGTATAAATATTTTGAATTTATATATTTGATGTATGAAAACATTACAAATAATATAAAAAACTTAGTTCATATTGAATAAAATCCTCAAATATATGAAACAAAATGTACCATTGAAAATATTAATACTAATGTGAACTATATTTAATATTACGGATTACCACAAGAATCCTGTTTTTAAATAGCTTTATTCCAACAGGCATTTATTTTTTTAAATTAATTTAGGAATGAATACGTTGGTGGTGATCATAATTAGAAATACTACTAATTAGAATTAATTTATTAGATACATCTTTTTACCCTCACAAAATAATATTTGATCGTTAGCAATGTAAAGCATAACGAATTAGTTTCCAGAGGATCATATCTATGTAAATCAAAATTTATGTGTATGTTTTTATAAAAAATAATACAAAAATATAACTTAACTGATTTTTAATTCTAAGCAAATTTACCGTTTTATTAGTCTTAATTTCCGCTTTTTGATGTATTTCATTTTAACAATTAACGCCTTTTAGCTAATTAATGATACAATTTTTCACTGATACACTTTTCTGATTTAAAAAGCCGTTTTGATTCAGGTGTGTTTCTAGCAAAAATGCAGAAAGATTTAACTATGAATAAAGCTTAAAATGAACAATCATTTTGATTAATTTTTCTCGTAAATTCAAATAAATGTTTTGAGGAAACTCAAATAAAAAAAACACAAATTGTGCAGAGCCAAAAAGTATTGGAAATTTATTCGATTAAAATTTCATTTTTACTTATGTTTTCGAAGTTTGTTATTAAAAAAGCATTTTTAACTCTATACTTCTGCTAAATGGAAATTTGCATTTCTATGTAATAATTTACAATTTTTTCAAATTTTTAATTACATATAGAATGTAAAATGCATTCTCATTCATTTTTCATTTTTTATAAGACTCTTCAAACAAATATTTGGATCTCAAAAATTCTTTAATTTATTAATTATGCAAAATAATGAGTTGTAACTCAGGTTTGGCATTACTATTAAATATTTACTTTTAAAGGTAACATTGTTGCTACTATTTTTATTACATTTAGGAAGATGAAGGAATGTTTGAAGAAGTGAAAAGGGTTAGTTAATGTAAATCTTCTAGAACAGTGGTCCCAAACTCCCATGCCGTGAACGGGTCCTGGCCCATGGATCAAATGGTCCCAGACAACCCAAGGAAGATTAAAATAGTACCAATTTATTTAATGTGATGTATTTCTGTCGGATTTGTGTGACTTTTAAAGGAAATTACATTATATTAACTGCAAAATCATTTTATATTCATTTTTGATGTAACTATATTGCATTCTGAAGACATGTTTTAAATGCAATTAAATTAAAATTATTAAATCAAAATATAAACAATCAAGGGGTGGTAAAATTATGAAACGTTGGCCGCGGTGCTAAATTGTTTTGGTTCCAGAAAACAAATGGAAAAATGATCATTAGTCGCAAATGTGTCAAAAAAAATGTAACATTCTGAAAATAGTTGAAAAGAGATAAATAATAATGCGAAATATTTGAGTCGTTAGATGAAATGTTGAAATTGCATTTTTCATCATATGGAGTATGACCCCAAAATTTAAAAGTACACTACCTATAGAAAGTATTGCTCATTATTTAGTTTAAAATTTGAATTTGTCCAATATAACTATAAAATATCAATTCATCACGTGATTATCCGGGATATCAATATATTTAAGCAAATGTGATTTAATTTAGATGGTAAAACGCAAATATTAAAGTTGAATTAATTACATTCGGTTTCTGGTTCTCTAAAATAATCCCCAAAAAGTCAAAAATAGAAACTGGAAATGGGATAACTTATTTACTTGAGAATATCTCTTCTAAATCGTCAGTATAAGTAACAACATATTGTAATCGATTAATGTGGAACAAATATTGCAGCAGATTTCCTTCCTCGAAGAAAGGAAAATGCTGTTTGCTACAAGTTAAGAAAAATGACCCTAAAAGAAAATCCAGCTGGTAACCCACTAAAAAATAAACAAGCAAATGGTCTTTGAAAAATAAATACTAAGCAATCAGAACGACCTGGATTAGTAGGACTTCAGTGAGATGCATTTCGTGATCCTCGGAACTATTCCTTCTCATTAATCTCCTCTTGCCCCTACTCTCCTCTGTACTTCAAAAGGGGGAAAAAACGGAAAATATATGGTTAAGCCAATGGACAATAGAGAAACTTTTGGGGGTAGTTCCGGGTTTAGTATTTTTTTCCCTCTTGTAGCGCAAGTTAATATTTAATTGTAAGGCTCTGACATTACTTTTAATGATACTTTTACCAAAACCAAACATTAACTATTTTCCAACTGTTCTTATAATGATTTAAGATGATTACATTGCTAATGATTTGTAAAATTTACATTTTTCTCTTTTTGTTCTTGTATGCGTGCGTATATACGCGTGATAAAAATAAAAATAATGAGTGCCTTTCGTATTATTTTAAAGCATAAAATCGAACGTAGTTTTTTTCCCCGAATTTTGGAACTGAAAAATTTTTGTCTGCACGAGATCCTCTCACAATCACATCCCCCTTTTTTTATATGTCTGGCTAATGTCTTCAGTTTAACATATGGTCAAACTCTCATTCCGTTCCTTTATGCTTTTTGATGCATAAAAGCAAATAATGCTTCCGTACTGAAACATCTGCTATTTTAATTCCAATTCCTACTATTAGTTCATACTCTCCTTATCCATATTTATTTATATATCTTGTTCAAATTTTCAATCGTTAATAAAATACTTTTTATTAATCCACTCAAGTACAAATACGTTTTTTTAAAAATTTGTAGTGGATGACACTTGATTTTAAAAAAAAAACAGTTTTTTTTTCAAATATTAATTATTTAATTAAATTTAATTAATTATAGTTTAAGAGAAATATTTCAATTGATAATACTCCTCTAGATGGCAGCACCATTAGGTAAAGCAGCTTTTTTAAATTTGTGATGAAGATTTAACTTAAACTGAATAAAATCATATGCTAGTTAGACGTCAGCATTCCTGTTACAATGGTTTAACATATAATCTATATAATTACAAATTTAATGCGGGTAAAAAGTTTTTTATGTCAATTTATAAAAGGTGTATTGCCACTTAATACTGTGTTATATGGCTATACATATTTATATGAATTGTAAGTATTTAACTAAAAGTAACTAAAATAATTTTTTTTTGTTAACCTAAGTAGGAATTGATTTAATTTTTTTTTATATTACTTGTTTAAAAAAAAATGATATTTATTGATAAAGAAAAATTTAATGATCTTTTTTTATAGATGAACATATTCCACCGATTATAAAACTTCAGTTAAACATTTTAGAAAATATAAAATTTATATAAGAAACCAAAAACGTTCAAGATTATTTTTCAGTAAGCATGCATATGAACACTGCTGGCTACCGTAAGTACAACACTCTGAAGGAAGCACGCAAATAACATGAAATTCACAACATGCATTAGCGGAGGGGAGATATGCAAATGATTAGAATTTCAAAGCAGGCACACATCACGCACGCCTATGGCGCCACCTCAAAGCACTATTTAAGGCTTGGAGTTTTCGACGATTTCAAGTTCGGCCATTGTGTTTTTCTTGCGGTTTTTCCAAAATCCGATCAGTTTTGTCTCGCAGAAAACAGCGATTAGCTTTTGATCAAGTATCCGAGTTCGTCAGAGGAAGGATAGTGGCCTACCGAGATTGTGGATTATCTTTCAGGGAAATCGGTAGTCGTGTTGGCGGAAACCAAACAACTGTATGCGGATATGTGACTGTTGGATACAGGAGGGTAAGATGAACCAACGTGGTCGATCGCATTCTCCTAAGTGCACCACTTCACGTGAGGACAGGCAAATTGTGCGTATGGTAGTGACGGATCACTCAGTCACATCACGAAAAATAGTACAGCACATTTGAGTCTGTAACGCATCATTCAGTGTCTGCGCGTACCATTCGACGCCGTTTGCAGTAGAGTGGTCTGTCCGCAAGACGTCCATTGCTTGGTCTACCCTTGACGCAGAACCACAGACGTGTCCACCGCCAATGATGCGCTGGAAGAAGGATGTGGGCGGCAGAATGGAATGAAGTTATCTTTACTGACGAGTCACGAATCTGTCTGCAACACCACGATGGCGGTATTAGATATCACTCTCGCTCTCCTCTAGTACGCGTTGCCGGTACTTCAAATAGTCGGCGCTACATCTCCGAGGTGTTGGAGCCAGTTGTTCTTCCGTACCTTCAGGGCTTGGCCAAAGAAATATTTCAACAGTATAATGCGCGACCACACGTGACACGCATTGTCCAAAGGTTCTTCGTCAATCACCAGATTGAATTGCTTCCCTGGCCGGCTCTCTCTCCGGATCTTTCACCAATGGAAAACATGTGGTCCATGGTTGCTAAGCGATTGACCCAGATTACACCCCATCTGCCACACCAAATCAACTTTAGCAACGTGTGAAAACTGCTTGGTTTTCTGTATCCCAAGAACACATCCAAAGTATCTTTGAATCAATGCCGAGGCGTGTGGCAGCGGTGATCTCCAACAATGGCGGCTACTCTGGCTACTGATTCTGGCAGGAACCACACTTCACACAAGTCTATTAATTTAATCATTTGATACTTGGTCAACATGTTATCTACAAAATAAATTTTGTTATGCTATCTCTTGTCTTTCCTGGTGTTGCAATTACTGTGGCGAGCAGTGTATATGTAATATAGAGGGTGATTTGCTACCAAGCCGACAAATTTACATTGTTTGTGGAGGGTACAAAGAGGATTCAGAATCACATAGGATTGCAGAATCGCAAATACCGTAGTTGCGAGTATTGGTGCAAAGAAGAAGAGAAAAAGAACAAGTGAACAAAGAACATCACATTAATGGGACAGAAAACATTTTATTAAACGGTTGTTCTGCAACAGGTATTGGAAACTACGACCAGAAGTCGTCTGAGAAAAATGACAGTGACACTTCATGGACTTGCTGACGTGTTGGAAAATTCCTCCAGGCATTCCTGTGGTAGATGGCTCTGATCTGTGCCCACCAATGGAAGGTTTCGTGAGCACCGATCCTGCAGGAAGTCATCATTTGCGGTCTGATTCCCGAAATAATAGGATGAACTCGTATTCAAATGCTGGAACAACATTGAACAATTATTGAACAACTTTCTTAGATAACCTATGAATTTTAGAAAAAGATCATTCTTCGGAAACTAATATTGTGTAGTTAACCAATTTTTAAAATTTATTATTTTATATTTAATTTTAAATTTAAAATATAATTAGTCACATTCCAATAACTTTGAAATCTAAATCCCCTCTAACTCCTAAGTAATCGATCGGAAGTTTAATGAAAGTCGCGAGCTTCTATTCATGATGTAAAAGATAAATTATAAATTCATTAATATAATCTGAAATTTTCACACTGTTGAAGACAATTAATTTTAAAAATCTATTTCATCATACTTTATATTCAAATTAATCGATATATTTCTGAAATGTCTTGAAAATTAGATATGATAATCGTTTTAATAATCTACCTTTTGGATATCATTTATTATGAAGGAAAAGATTTAATCGACGTTGTCGAAAACTCTCGAAGATTAATTTGATTAAATTTTATGAATTACTTTGCTGATGGAGTCATAGTGAGGCATTGTTGGTAACGGTAATTTTATAATGAGCTGGGACTGTTTTATTCTTTAACATTTGATTGACTCTTTTCTTTAAAGCCTATTTCTTACAAACACATGAAGAATTATATAAGTGTGTTTATTTTTTGCAATCTTAATTCGTTAACTAAAAAAATTTATTTAAAATAACATTAAAGTAATATGTTATCATTATACACCAAAATATGTTATTAAAATATCTTATGATTTGATTTGAATTTAATTTACGTCACATTGTGAAGAAACGTGAGGGCTTTGGGCGATGGACCTCACAATTTCAAATCATGGTCAACTGACGAGGGCAACGTCTGAGCTGCCGCCTCCATCTCCAAATGTTTATTCCACGCCATTGGGAGGAACTTTAAGCCTTGCCAGACTTAAAGTTTACCCCCCCCCTCCCACCTTATAGGGCATATTTTCAGGTGCACGTACAAGATTCCAAACTTTCCAATCGTCAATACTGGCCACGCGAGTTCGCGATCATGAATAATCAGCTACCACAGCCACGAGTTTGAGATCACATGAATAATCGGCTACCACAGCCACGAGTTCGAGATCACATGAATAATCGGCTACTACGGCCACAAATATCTTATGATATAAAATTAAAAATTACTGTTAAAAAGAAAAAAAAATACTGTTAAAAAGAAAAAAAAGCTAATTTAGATTTTTATTATAAATTAAAAACATTTTCCTACGAATGAGTAAATCATACTTTAAAACGCAAAACTAGATAAAGATTCTTAAAATTTAGAAGCTCCGTATATCAAAAATGTATTCTAGATCACATATTTGAGCCCTATATTCGTCTTAATACTAAAGCTTATTTTAAAATATACCAATGAATTTCCTTGGTATAATTCTATTAATTGTAAGAAAATTAAAGTAATTTTTCTTCTCTCCAGATAAGATAAATACTTAATCCTTCTATAATGCATCAATCATTGAATTAATTCAAATATAAATTTAAGAAAATAATAACAACGAATTATGAAGTTGCCAGAATGTTCCATTCATACGTTTAGGCTGTCTATATTATGTTGTTATTAGATCTTTCATTGATTTCAAGCGTGCGTGTTTCTTCAAATATATTTTAAATTCTTTTAAATTTTTGCCATTTTTTTGATGGGCTAATTGTGAATGCACCTGTAAAAAGGTGTTTTCTTTTTCTCATGTGCGGACATTATGACAGCAGTTGGCAACGTTTTTTTGATATGGCGATGGTTTTTGGTGTAGCAAAATTGGTCGACGGTATAATAAGTAAGCATTAAATGTGCAAATTACCAATTTCTAATTTTTAAAACATTTTCTGTTCCAATTCTTCTAACATACCTTGCCCTTTATTCAATTTGTTCAGGAACCCTCTTAGATAACAGGATATTCGTAATTTTCTTTTTGATTACCTACTTAACTGGAATCTTAACTTTAAACATATATCTCCAAAAGCTCGACGTCATCAAATTTAACAGTGAGCTGATATAATGTTGTATCGGCTATCGGACCTGGCTTAAAAGATTAAATCATGAGATTCTACAGAACATTAGAGATCGATCAGAAAATTTACAGGATGCGTTGTTGGATTAGAAGTAAATTGATTTTGATCGTCTGAGGTTTCACTCGTTTTCATGTTGACCCTACTGTTGGTGTATTTACGAAAAATTTGTTTCTATATGATCTGAATATATGTCGCTTGCTAAAGAAGAAATAAAAAATCATTTTACAAAAATAGCTTAACATTCGAGAAGTACTTTCATTTTTTTCAAAAAAATGCTTTTTTCGGGATCAGTACCAATAAAAATTAATACTTAACCAAGTATATTTAAAAAAAAAAACATTTATCTTTTGCAAAAATTTAAATTAATAGTAAAATTTTAATATTTTAAAGAAATTTCTTTAAAAGAAAATGTAATACACTTACATCAACTGAAGTAATACTAAAACAAACCAGGTGCATTTATGCTGTGAAAGTACTAAAATTTTAATGTTTTAAAATTTAAAAATTTTAGAGTGGATAGAATAACTATTATAAGATACGTGACATATTTGATATAATTAAAACTATAATTAAAGGCTGTAACTAAAATGATAGGTCATAACTGTAAATATATTCACACAGTAAGTACTATTTTGCACACTCGCTGGAAAATAATGTAAATATCACATTCAAAAAGTTTTATAGAAATACATTTATAATATTCTGAGTTATCAGAAACCCCATGATAATTTTGTACCATTAAAATGCCCACTTCTGTTAGATTAAAGACACACTTCTGGTTTTTTTAGTTTTATATAATTTATTTGTGTAACTAGGTCTCTAGGTTATAAAGAAAAAAATATAATATTTTCTGTAAAACCAAAAGGTTGCTTTGTTTGATAAAATAATGTGAGATCGAAAATCGAAAATGTGTGTTTCAATCGAAATCGGCCATTTCAACGTTTTCCGATACCTGAAACAAAATATAACGCCAACTTAATATATTCGAAAACCATTCCGTAGAGAACTGTATACAAAATAACATTTAAAAAGTAAGTCATTTTACATACACGCATGCATATGCATATGTTAGTCATATTTATTTATTAGGATAATGTACGTATACCCTTCTAATTTAAAGCTTAACTGTTATTCAATATTCCAGGTTTTTGTTCTTTCATTCTTCTTCTTGATCAATTATCTACGGAAAAGGAAAGCTTAAGACCCTACAAAGCCTTCTTAACCCTACATCACTGCCCTAAGTCAGTGACAGACTCAGAAAACAAAATAGTTTGTACTCTTTGACATTTCTCTAAGTAGGTCACATGTTCCAGGCACTAAAAATATTTCATAGTTTTATTTCCTTCTAATGTATAGAATATTTTTATTACTCAAGGATAATTCTTTTGTTTCATGATAATCATATGTATATTAAAATAATTATCTCAGAAGAAGAATATTTCTTTTATTTAGTGTGACTGCTCCTCTAAATGTAGATTCTCTAATGTGATATGTTTCTATTTAAATAAGGCTTAAATGTGTTCCCAAGCATTCTAAATAAAATTTAACTGTTCTGTTACATGAATTAATACAGTCTAACAATTAATTCGTGTGAAGCTGTGTGATCTTAATTAATACAAACCTTCGCAGCTGTGTTGGTTTGTGAGAAAAATTCAGCGTTAATCTCGAACCCTTTATTGATCACGTGCCCTCTTTTAAAATAGAGACGACTGTTTTAAAGTGATAAAACTTGCTAACATGCAAGAGATACGAAAGGGAAAGAGAATACAAGGTCTGTATTAAGGCCAAATAATTTCAATAAGTTTTTTTTTTTTTTTGGTTATTGGATATTTTTATAAAGTAAATACACTTTCTTCGCACAAGAAAACCTTATTAAGTAAAGTAGAAAATTATCTTTTAGAACTTTTCTGTGTGACTGTCTTTTAAAAAAAATAGAGGTATTCAGTAACCTGGAACTATTTTTTGGATTTATTAAAGAAAAATCATATTTATATATAAATGTAAGAAAATACTTTTCTTGAAATATAGGAATCATATTTTGTGAGAAAAGATTAATTTTAATTCATTTGAATATATATGATTGCTACTAATAATAACATTAAAAAAGAAATAAAATACAAACAAAACAAAAAAGTGGAACAGTCAACATTTAACGTAAAAAAAGGATATTTTAATTTTGACTAGTTTCTCGTTGATAGAGTTATGTTTTCATTTCGTTTCCTTAATGTTTGTGAAGTATTTACCTATAGCAAACCCATTCATAAAAATAATCTGAGAAATTTGGTCCAGTTTCAATCATGAACCTTTATTGAATATCCATATCCCTCTATGACGTTTGTTGTATTAGTAAGCAAAGGGTGAAAGATCTTTCACTAAATATTTGATTATTATTTAATTGAACTATATCAAATTGATATTTAAACAAATATTCTCAGTGTAATACTTTAAACCAGATATTCCCAAACTTTTTTGTCTCATAGACCCTTTGCCATGTTTTTCAGTTTGGGGGTAGACCCCTGCTTACGTAATAAATTTTTCCAAATTTATTAACTTAAATGAGTTTATGACAGTTGGTATAGAGCTACTTACTTTAAAAGATTTAAATATATAACTGTAGTGAAGTATGGAGTTTAAGACTTAAGAAACACACGTTAATTAATTAAAAATTTAAGTGATATTTAAAATAACTGATTAAAAAAATGTTAATAATGATAGGGATGAATCTGGTGCTTCAATAACAAATTTTCAACATTTTTCATTAATTTTGTCAGGTTAAACCCTAAATTCCCTCGGTTAATAGTGTCCAGCCGACAACCGCGCTGAAATTCCTCACTCGAAAAAGCAACTAAAAACTTTCTCCAATATTCTATAATTCGAGATAAATATCAGGTATGTATCTTTAAAGCCAAAATTGCAGACATCTGTTTCTAAACTTTACTTTAATATATTCGTTAATTCCTATTCCGATCAGTTCCTCTTGCAATACGACATTTTTTTTTTCCAATTTGGCCATAGGAATTCATTGCCTTCTATGATAATTACCAAGCAAACGCATTCTCAAAACTAGTTTCAAAATCTGAATAGAGGAAATTTAAACGTTGATCGTAGATTAAAACGTCATTTTCCTGGCAGATTGACTGTGACTAATTGAGAAACTAGGAAAATTCACTACGTCCAATATTGCACTCCTTTAACTTAATTTGGGTAAGAAATGCTGAAATGAAGGTCCTTGTTTTAATAAAATTTATGCTGTCACATAACTGCAAATTTGTCTCATTAAATTTAGTAAATAAATATGTTAAATAGGTAAAATCTGGTTTCCATTTGATTAAATTTTCTTTTTAAAATTAAAATCACGATCTGGTTTAATAAGAACAACTATTGTAGACACCCATTTACACCCCATGGACCTCCAAATTATTTTCTTGCTGTCGTGGACCCCTTCCAGGTCGTCATAGACCCCTTTGGGAATCATTGCTTTAAACCATAGGTTTCTAGAGAGATTTCTATGGAATCCTGGGGGTAAATCTGGGACTACTGAGAGAGCTCGTAGCCAATTAAAATTTATTAGGGATGTGTGCACAACTTTAGGGGTTTCTCGAAAGGTTTTATACGAAATAAAATATTTATGACCCATTTCCATTATTATAAAAGTTAGAATATTTTTACGTTGATCGGGGTTCGAGGATTTTATGCAAAATCAGTCGTAAACAACAAGGCAATTCTTTAAGAGCGATGAGTATTTATTATCGTAAATCAATCCTTAAAAATACAGGATTTAACAGACAAATTTGTGGAATAAATATCAGAAGGATTTCACACATTCAAAAGCACTCAGACATAATTATCAGTGTCTAATATACACATACGAAGCTGACTGCGGTGCCGCAGGGACTGGGTTCGAATCCCGGAGAAGGCATGGATGTTTGTGTAGTAATCCTCTCTCTCTCTCTCTCTCTTCTGTCTGTGTTGTTTACCCCCGTGTTATACGTTCGGTGGTGCACGGGGTTTATAATTGTTAAAAAAAATATATACACATACGTAAAATATTATCCACATGCATCGCTCGTAGTTTTGAACAGTCGAGAAAATCGCTAGTTCTCGCGGTCAAGGCAAGTTTACTAATCGCTAGTCAACACCTGACTCACTACTCGCTGGTTGAAACCAGACTGACTGTTACGGAGAGTATCGCTCTATTTATAGCCGTTATCGAAACTTCGAAAAAGATGCACTCGCGTCATAGATCGTGAAATTAGTGGATTTCTCGACTAATTTCTAGAAGAATCCAGAGGGTCTCGAACTCGCCAACATGGTCACTAATGTCGCCAAATTGATCACCAAATTCACTAAATTGATCGCCAAAAATGATGCCAGCTTGGCTCTATCACCAATATTTCGCCGTTCCCATTGAATCGGCATTATAACGTAAGAGATGGCGTTGCTTGTGAATATTACAATTTTGAACAAGAAATAAATATAGCATAGAGTAATATAAATGCATTGCACATCCAAATACAAATTATTTACATTATTTTATACAAAATTCATAACAATATATTAGTCATGATTTTTACTTGTTAAACATTTGTTAGAGTAATAAATAAAAGATAAAATACAAGAAAGAACAAGAGTTGGGCATTGGAAGTAGGTCGAAATCTCGTGAGCGGCCGTTTATGAGATTTAAATAGGAACCAAAGTCTTGCCACTGCTTGCAATAACTTGTTTAAAACTGTGCAGTTTAAAAGAGTCCAGAGATATGAAGTGAAGACAATAAAGTTTACTTAGTATTGAAACCGAAAGCAGTATTATTATTTGCATTGTTAAAAAGATAAAGTATGTTGCGAAGCATTTTTGAATATAATTGATAACTTGTACATAAATTTAGTAAGCAAATTTATACCCTTGTTAAAGTTTATTTTTAAGCCAATTTGTCAATGCAATTTTTAATTCCGTTTTAAATTGTTTAATTTTCAGGACCTCCAAGTTTGATTTAATTTTTTCTTTTAAGCAAGTTATTTCGCTAGAGGGTTGAGGAAGACAAATTTATTATAAAAAAGGGTCTACGGGCGCAATAAGTTTGGGAAATGCTGCTTTAAACAATTGAAAATATACCAAGTACATATTTGTTTTCTCTTCTTTAAACCGGTTTTCTAATGTGTGCTGTTTGCAAAAAATTGAGTTAATGATTTATAAAAACCTAAGGTAAAAACTAAAAATGAAACAAAATATTTCTGAAAGGATTATTTATTCCTTATATGAACGTCTGCTCAGGAAAACAAACAAATAAAAAAGAGTAAAAATAAATTAAAGGAGTTTTTTTTTTTAAAAAAATATATTATTTTATTGCACATTTAAATAATTTGTAAAATGATTCTAAGCAATTGTGTTGCCTTACAAATAATTTCAAAAATTAATGTGAAAAATATCCACACTATTAAAATAAATTCACTTTCCATTAAATCATTACAATAGCATAATCGCTTAAATACAGGTTCTTAAGGAATTATTCTATAGTTTCTGCCCTTTATTGCAATATCATATTATTATCTTATTTCTAAGGAAATTATCGTCTGCTTGTTGGAGATAGATTTATCGTGTTATTCTACTTAAAGAAAATTATTAAAGAAATGTCTGCAGATTACGACTGTATAAGCTGTTGTACTTTGATGCAAATACATAATCTAGTTAGGTAAATATACTTTATATATTGTTCATTTTTGTAGTTTTATATTCAGTTGTTAAATAGTGAATTTGAATTGAAACAAATCTGTTATTCTGTTCAATTTGTTTTGAATAAATTTTATGTTTACATTGTAGTGCTTCGATAAGAACGCGTCTTGGGTGCTTTGTGAACTGAATTTATTTTTTCACGAAATAATCTTTTAAGGATTTTTATAAAAGTAATTTTTAAATTATAGAAAATTGCTACCGTGGAGTCAAAGAGAACCTTTTTTGAGCCTCTTCTCTTTGAAAATATTGCAAATTATATTTTAATGAAAATATTTGATTTGGTTGCACTATTTCAACTAGATGCTAAAAGTATTTTCTCTTTTTGTCATGCCTTGTAATAAGTTATGCAGTCTTTAAAATTTGTATGCGTAACATTCAAATGCATACATTAATTTCTTTAGTGTGCTAAAAGTACTGAAAGCTCTGCTGCTAATTTTTAAGATTAATGCGTGTAGCATAATACTCAATTTGTAATTTTAAATTTACTATATGTGTGTTAACAAAAATGTCAACATTTAACAAAAGCACTTTGTGGAAAGAAGATCCCTTTAACTTTAGATCAGGGGTACTCTACATTTTTTTCCGCCGGGCCGCATACATATGACAACCATTTCACGCAGGCCGAAACATGAGGATTCAGGGGGGGGGGCTATAAAATCCAGAGCATTTAAAATGCGAAAAATCAATCAAAACATTAAAATTCATGATTTTAGGTTTTATTTTAAAATTATGTATTAAACTCTATCGAATTCAACTCTCAAAAAATAGGTTCTATGCATTTTTTATCCAGATATGGGGGAATTTCGATACCCTTTCATCAATGATCACAAGCCCCTTGTTTGCATTTCATTGTTTGAAAACTGTCATGTACATTGGTAGTTTGATTTTGTTTTTGACAAAGCCTCACTTATTTTTATTTCAGATATTAATTTATCAAGTGCAGGATGGTAGCAAAGTTTTTACGGAAAATCAGACCGAAATTAGTATTATTTGTTTAAAATTAGTTCAGGCATGCTTGGAAATTTTTGTTTCAAATGTATTTAAGTACTTTTTTTATTTCATTAAAAAAATATCTGAACAAATAATCGAATTTTTTTAAGAGTATACGGAAGCATTTAAAAAGCACACTAACAATTTATGTATCAATTCATGTGTTTATCCATATCCATATATATATATATATATATATATATATATATAATGTAACAAATTTTTTAATGGATGATTTTGTTACCTCTGCATTTTGTTACTCAGTATTTGTTGCTGTTGAAAAGATATTTTTAAGGAAGCTAATTTATCTCGTCTTGAAAGAGGTCCTCAAGAAAAAGAACCATTGGAAGATTTGTGCTGAATGGTATAATGACGAGCATAATTGTATTTTTTAAGAATTACATTTTCACGAAAAATCTAACAAGTTGTTGATCCATGTTTGTTTTTCTCTACGAAATATTCAAGGCTCTAATTACTTTGAAACAACATATATTCTTTAGATATTTTTTACTTCAAATATATGGCAGTTAATTAAAAATTAGCTTCAACCAGAAAATGGGTACAAATGTATTATTTGTTATCACTAACATTTACAATTTTAAAAAGAACTAGCAGTTATCTCACAATTTTTACCAGCACGACATCAATAGAAAAATTTATATATTTGATTGCTTAATTGATTGAATTTTTAGCTAAATGTTGTATGCTTTATTCTTAAATAATTGAATTTGTTAGTAAAATAGGTCATGGTCGGGCCACTCAGACAGGTCCGGTGGGCCACATGTGCCCCGCGGGCCGCAGGTTGAGTATCGCTGATTTAGATGTACCAAGCGTGAATGTTAGATTTTATTCCAAAATGAAAAAAAAATTGGCTTATTGTATAAAGTTTTCAGCTTTAAGGGCGCACATACGCATCTAGGATGTCATCTGTATAGGTGTGAGCACTAATATTTCCCCCTATGCCTCCCCTATGGTCTATGCGTCCACCCTAAGAAATACGGACGGACACTGCCCCGTGCCGCACACAAAGGGAATGTCCTGGGATCCGGGCACCCCCTTGAGTTTTTTTCGATTAATGATAATTCTATTTATATGTAACGTAAAATTTTATCAAGTACTTGTAATTAATAATTTATTTTATCAATTAATGCTAATTATTAACTGAATAATTTATTTTTTTACTGTTTTTTGTTAACAAAATCGACAGAATCAGTCTAATCAATAGGTGTTGTCTTGAGATATGATACGAGTTGGGGAACTTTCCGACCATGAACTTTCCCACCCCCTTGAAAAATTTTTGTGTGCGCTATTGACACTGCCTGGTGCATATGCATTTCTTTCACGGATGTGTCGTGGATGAAAACGAGCTACAGGTTCTCTCCAAATGAAAATACGCCGGCTATCTCTTTCGAGACCAAACCTGGACGCATCAGTCAAAATAACAGTCCTCCATTAATCACGCGGCCAATGAACATGTTTACGTCCCCACTGCAAGCGTTTCTTCCTAAAGCGTGACGTGTGAGCAGCACGCAAATGGCTGGTCGCTTCGCATAAAAAAATACGTTCTTAAAACGTTTGACGCATGGTTGAACATGATACTAACCTTTCGGAGCTTGCAGCGAGGGAGAAGAGTTCAGGCGGAGTTATTCCCTTGTGCACATAATGACAAATATCTGTCATCGGCCCTCGTGATAGTGCAAGACCATCCTTGATTGAACATCCAAGATGCCGAATCCCCCGTTAAAAATTGTTACCAAAATCTATGAATCACAGACGGACTCGCATTCATCCATCTATCCACTTCTATCTGACTTTATCTAGCCTCTAGTCTCCCCCAGTAACTCACCATCACAATTCTTTGATCAAATTAGGCCTAGAGATGATTGTTATAATTTTGATTTTCCAGATTTCTAATCTCAGGCATACAAAGACAAACGTGGTTTTGCTCTGAGACGTCCATTTTTATGCTCCTGGCAAATGGCGTATTCCGACTGCATAGCCCCAATTTTGCATAATATAATATCGTTCAGCTCGTTTTACTTATTTTTGCGCACGTTACCGCTATTTTGGCTTTTTCTCTTAATTTATGATAAATAATGTAGTTAAAAAAGGGGAATTTTTATCTATAGCACCCCTGACCCTGTCCTTATACTGAAGTCGATTTCCAAAAAACTCTCTATCAGTAGATTTCTGCTTAACAAAAAAAATATGTGTGCCAAATTTCAAGTTTGTATGTTTGATAGTTCCGAAGATCTTGTGATGAATGAATGAACTGCTTTTGTACTACGTATACTCGTATATAGATACATAATATTACGAGTACTTATCTCTAAATGAAAGTTCAACGCAGTTAAGCTCGAAGAGAGAGAGAGAGAGAGGAAGCAATATTATCTTCAATTCTATTTACTCAGGATGTTTTCACAAGCTAATCTTACTGCTAGGCTATTATTAACTACAGAAATTCCACTTATCATTATACTAACACTCACTGACACTCCATGGTATTCTGCAGTCATCCTCTTCAAATTGCTCTCAATCGCCTATTCACAACAGTTTAAATAGTAATGGCCATGCATCACGTTCCATCCCAAAACAAGTTTTACATATCAAGTTATGTATTAAAGTAGCCTCAAAAAGTTAAGTTGAGAAAACCTATTCGAATACCTGTTCGATTTTTTTAGGGTGATTTTTTTTACTTCTTTAAGGCCCTTTCGACTGCCTACGTTGAAAATGTGGTTTTTCGACCACATAAGGCAATTTTTTTTAATTTCAAAATATTATAGTTTGAACATTTTTTTTTCCAAAACAGTTTTTCTTTTTCCTTAACACGAAATAGAAATTAAGTTAGAGTGATTTTAAAATACATCACTCTCTGCAAAAGGGAACCGGAAGTAGCATTTCGAAACCGGAAGTTGCAGAAAATTGCAATTTTTAACTCAAATTCTACAGTTTCTCTCATTTTTTTAATTTATAAAATATATTTCCGTAATTTTTCTAGCGTTTAAGCCATTACTTTATTATTAGTGTAGTTATTTCTTTCTAAAAATTGGCAACAGACAGTCTGTTTACATTCTAGCTTGTGTTTTTATTAAGCTATATGTTTGGTCTCTTTTTCTTACAAAAATTGATATTTTACTTTAAAAATTTGCTTACAAATTTTTTAAAACATTCTAAATATGGGCCATAATTATAAATCTCGCCCAAAAAAGCGAAAGTTTTCGGGAAATCAATATAGAAACAAACGTTCAAATATAGATGCTCAAGATACACCTACTGGAAGTAATATTGAACGGAAAACTGCAAGTGCATCAAAGCTTGAAGTTGTGAATGATAATTTCTCAGAAAAAAGTTCTGGGAATTGTAATGAAATATTCGGACATCAAATATTTGATATCACCACATTGCTTTCTGTTTTTTCAGTACTCTGTTGTCCAATTTGTTTACATGATGAACTCAGTTTGACAGAGAACTCTAGGTATGGAATATGCTCAAACTTTTCCATAAAATGTAAGAACTGTGATTTCTTAAAAGGCTTTACTTCGTCGGAAAAAATCAACAATAACTTTAATCTGAATACTCTTATTGTTTTTGCCTTAAGAGTTATTGGAAAAGGGTACACTGCTGGAAATAAACTGTTCGGTATGTTGAACTTGCCTTTCCTTTCCAAAAAAGCGTTTCGAAATCAAGAATTAAAGATTCAGCAGGCTGCATCTATAGTTTCTATAGAAAGCATGAAAAATGCAGCAACTGAGGTAAAAGAATTAAAAAACTCGCCCAAAGAATCATTAAGCTGCTGTGGCGTGTCGATGGATGGGACTTGGCAGAAGCGTGGCTACTCGTCTCACAATGGTTGTGTCAGTTGCATATCCATTGACACAGGAAAGATTTTGGACATTGAAATAATGTCACATTTTTGTAGAACATGTTCAAATCTGACTAAAGTTCCAGGTGCTGCTTCTAATACACATGTTTGTTTCAATCATAAAGGTTCTGCTTCAAGCATGGAGACTGTCGGAGCATATCGCATATTTGAGCGATCAGAGAATCTACGTAAATTACAGTACACGGATTACTATGGTGATGGGATTCCAAAGCATATGAATCGGTAAAAAATATGTATGCTCCTAATACAGTTAACAAACTAGAATGCATTGGTCACGTGCAGAAAAGGGTTGGGACTCATCTCAGAAAATTAAAAAAGTCGGTGAAAGGATTGGGAGGAAAGGGAAAATTGACGGACAATCTGATCGATAAATTGCAAAATTATTACGGAATAGCAATTCGCAGTAATACAAACAATTTAGCAAACATGCAAAGCACAGTTATTGCTGCGTTTTACCACTGCTGTTCCAGTACCGAAAAGCCTATGCATGGTCAATGCCCAACTGGAACCGATAGTTGGTGCAAATTTCAAAAAGCAAAGGCACTTGGTAAAATATTCACCGCCAAATTCCCTGGACTTCCACAAAATATTATAAATATTGTGAAACCACAATACTTAAAACTGTGTGATCAAAAACTTTTAGAAAAGTGTTGGCATGGAATGACTCAGAACGCCAATGAGAGTTTCAATGGTGTTCTGTGGAACATAGTTCCTAAACAAAACTTTGTTGAACTTCAAACTTTACAATTAGGGGCATATATAGCAGTTTTACAATTTAATGAAGGTGCTAGTGGCTTTTTAAAAGTAATAAATAAGCTGGGATTAAATGTTGGTAGTTATATGGTACGCGTATTAAAATTGTATGACTATCGACGGATTAACGACGCAAAAAGACATTCACTACCCTTTACAAAATTGAAAAGGAAACAAACACGAGTTCACCGAAAGAAAAAAGGATTGCACCAGGAAGAAAAAGAAGGTGTAACATATCATCCTGGTGAATTTTAGAAAATTTTGTAGAGTATGTATACCTTTTTACATTAACATAAAACTTTAAATGAGTTTTTCTCAAAATTAGGTTTTCGAAAGAAACTTCTTACGAGATGCATGATATTTTAAGAACAAAACAAGATAATGCTTTAAAATTTTGTGTGAATGTTTTTTGTGCTATTTTTCATAAAGTGAACCAAAAGTTTTGTTGTAGGTTGAATAGTTTTTCATTTAGTGTACTTTTTATGAAGAAAAACCTTTAAAAATATCAAAATCTTCATATTATAATGTATAATTGCCTGTAATTTTTTGTATTTTAATATTTCTCTTAGATTTTGGTTCATTTTAAGAAGCACCATAGTATGTATGTTGTGTATAAAGGAAATTAAGATAACTGCATTAGAATCTTTTGTACAGTGTTTCCCGTTTTAGTATAAATTTGGTAAAATTTCCTTCAAAACAACCAATTTTTCTAAAAGTAAAATATTTATTTTAAAATGTTTATGTATTTACATATTTTTTTCTCTTTTTCTTCCTAAAAATACTCAATTTGTTTCAAAAAATTGTTTTTTTAAAAAATTTGGGTCCGAAGGTAGGCAGTCACAAAAGAATATTAGATACGAGACATGACCTTTCTAATTCTTTACTCAAATGAAATTACTTTTAAAATTCGTCTAGATAATTTTTAAAAACATTTCGTAAGTTATTTACTTGTAATTTACTATATTTATATTCAGTTTTTTTTTAAATCTAAACTATTTTTAAAAGAAGAAACCCAAACACATTAAAAAGAATGAAACAATTGCTTGGTATATAAAGAAAAGCTTTTTTTAAGAAGAGAAGAGTGGATCTGCAATCCTTAAAAATTGCATTTTATGATAAAAATAAAGTCTTGTCACTTTTTCTTTCTTAACCCCTTAACTGCCACCGGCTTATATATTCGTCTCCCTCAACCGGCTCGATAAGTGTCCCGCACGTACATACACGTCTTTCCGAAGTACGGTTCTTTTCTTTGCGCTGCTTTCAGTGAAACCATTTCTGAAGGCTTTGGAATGCAACAAAATGACTCTGACTTTGTTTGTGAAAAGATTTGCTTATTTCAAACAAAAACTTGCGTATTTGTGATCCCCCCCCCCATTACACCACATAAGCGTGTCTATTTGAAAAATGGTGGCTCTAGGAAGCAAATCACGTAACTTTTAATCAGCAGTTTAGAAAAATTCTATTTTGAATAAATAGTGTTTCACTGACAAATACCCATACAGTATCTATGCATTTTTGCATATTGTAAATCTCTTCCTATATTTAAAAATCATTGTCATGATTTGAAAAGCACAAAAGTTACAATAAATATGACCACTAAAGTAAGTTGGACTTAATTATTTCATTCAAAAAATATATCCAGTTTTGCCTACAGTTGCTACAGTTGCTTGTATATATTTCCTATCAAAAGCTTCGTAATCACCCATTTATCTTCATGCTTGACATTAAATTATACTTGTACAACATCTGTTAGAAGGAATCCCATCCATTATAACTCAATCCTTCACATTACGAAGCACAATTAATCAGGTTTCATCAATCACGATCTATAGAAATCATATACTATTTACAAAGCAAATAGCCAATGGTACGTTTTGCTTGTTTGTGAACATGATTTAATGCTTACAGCTAGTTTTCTTTCCTCTAAATCCATGCCACTCACTTTTTGGGGGGTTCTATTGAATGTTCTATACTGTATAGTTTCGTTGACTCTAATTAGAATTCGAAAAATAAATTAGATTTGTACCTTTTTTTTAAAACTTTTTTCACACAACTTAACAATTCTAATTTACGACGTAATTTTTCAATACATATTTCATAAAAAGTAAAAATTAATTAAAAACGTCTTTTTTTTCTTACTCAACACCCACCCTTGGCTGTTGGGCTATTAGGTGACGCGCTGACCAACAGATATGGGCCTCCTTGAAAATGATTTTTTGATAGTTTTTACTGTGGTCTAGAGCAGAGCAAATCCTTAGGTATTCAGCGTTCATAGTACCGTAGCCGCAAAGCTGGCACTCTGGTGCCAGCAAATGTGCACAACGTGCACAAAAATAAAGTTGAAAATACTTAAAATATGCTAATTCCTATGTATATAATTAACCGTTACCCACCCACTGCGTTGTGTACTTTATATTGTATGGATTCATCTAATATATAAAATTCTGGTGTCACAGTGTTTGTAACCAAACTCCTCCGAAACGGTGTGACCGATTCTTATGAAATTTTGTGCGTCTATTCAGTAGGTCTGAGAATAGGACTTAAACTATTTTTCATTCCGATATTGTACTTAGTTAAAAAGATATTAATTAAAAACCTTAAAACGCATAATTGTCTTAACTCTGCGCGTTATTTTTCCCACCTAGCGTCGTGAATGAACAGAGGGTGAAATGTTTCGGTATTCTCGACGTTATTTATACAGCCATCCGATTTCTGTTTTTTAAATCAGACAAAAATTAATTACAGAATCAGAAAGATCATTTTTTCTCCACGATACAGTATAATATTTTTTGCAAAATAATAATATTTTCTATTTTTTATGATTTTTTTAAAATCGTGTTAAGACCGATGCGTTTTTATGAAAATATTTTTCGAAGTCATTGCGTATGAATTTATTTTCGTGTTATTAAAACGATATTTTGTGTTAAATAAGTTAATGCGTTTTTCTTTTTGAATCAGTCATTTAAAAAATAAAATGCTGAAAACTTTTTTTCTATGATTTTTTAAAAATACTCAAAAGTTTAACTCAACATTAAATAACTTCGTCATTTATTAAAATCATCGTATGAAACTTTTTTTACGTTTGTAGAATAATGTTGTCCAACGTCTGTGAGAAGATTGAAAAACTTGCATAAAAATTACGGATTTTAAAAATATTTTTGTGATTTTCGTAAAATACCGTTTTTGCGAGAAGTAATTTAAACAGTTTTTTTTGTACATTTTTTATTTAAAAGTACTTTGATTTTTCAATTAATGTGTGAAATTTAAAAACTTTAACGTGAAAGTAAAGCTCTAAAAAAATGAAAACTTTAAAAAAATTCCCAATTGCGTCGAGGTCATTCACTTTGCGTTAGCTTTCTGTTTGGAAGACGGGAAAGATTGAGATAGCTTTGAGTCTTTCACTGATGCAGAAAAAGAGGAATTCCTTCATAACATTGCTATTTCAGGTGGGACGCTCATTCATATAACGCATCACAACCGATAGTTTTTTTTATTCTTAAAGATTGATTTATTGAAGAACAGTGGAATATAAGAAAAATATATCGTAAAAAAATATAAGGAAATATTTTGAAATACATTTTTGTCACATAGTATTATTTTCTTTTTGAATTTTATTCTGTAAATGTGTAAATAAAGGCTTTTTATCGTTTTTTTTGTAACTTTTTTTTAATCTAACACTCAAAAACTACGCAATAAAGAAATAAACATTCGTTTCAATAGGTAACGTTAAGAATTTTTGCATTAATTATATTTGTAAAAATTTAATCGCATTTTTACTCCGTTATCATTATTTTAAATAAGTTTATTTGCAATACATTTAAATGTATTGCTTTAAATAAATATTTTTTTAAAAATAAAGTTGTATTTTGTTTTCTGTAAATCATTAAACGAAATTTTTCAATCATTATGTATGGATTTCTTATAATTATGATAAGTAAACCATCTAAACTAAAAAAGTTCATACTTTTCTCTTTTGAAATCAGTGATTTAATAAATTTATAAATACCAAACATCATTTATTTCGTCACGATTCGAATTTTTTTCCCTTCAAAACAATAATACTTTGCCTATTTTATGATTCCTTCTAAAATGAATAAATATCGATGCATTTAAATGAATATGCTTTTTAAAAAGTTCATTGATCATCTAGAATCAGTAATTTAAAAAATAAAATGCCGAAAACTATCTTTTTTTTTACGAATTTTAAAAAAAGCTTTTTTTTTTTGCAAAATAATGATATTTTGCATATTTTATTAATTTTTTCTAAAATGAATCAATATCGGTGTCGAACATTTAAAAAAATCCATAATTTTACTTCAAAATTTAAAATAGTAGTGAAATTTCGTAATTTGAAAATGTTAAACGAGAAAGCCATGACACGCAATCACGGGCCATGCACTCTCACATCGTACGCGTCACACCCACACAAAAAATCTGGCATCAGAAAGAAAGGAGGAAATTAACATTGGTATTAAGTTATACCCTCGGTAAAAGCCCGTGCAACGCCGGGCCATGCAGCTAGTATTGTTTATATAAATCATTGATATCTTAAGTCCTATATCAATAAGATTTTGACTGTATTGAAACACCTTCTTGTAACCTTTCTCTCCTCTTGATCTAAAAAGGACAGGACTTGAATACAAAAACTGAAACTGAATTATCTTTTACGTTCCCGTAAAGTCTTCTCCCAAAGAGGATTTCTGCAAAAAAAAAATTTTTTTTTATCTCTTCTTAACAAAATTAGAATACTTGTTAAAATTCAAGTTTAAGTCTAATAGTCCAAAATCTGGGATTTTTATCAATAACGTCCTCTTAATTCCTCGCAACCATCGTTAGGGGGGAATGGGTAAACGCAAAACCCCATTTTTTGGCGGATCTTTTTTTTTCTAAACAAAAGAAACATGCTGTCCAAATTTTACACTTGTAGGTCTCATAGATCATAATCTGGAGTCTTTTGTCTATAAAAGCTTCCTTGACCCTGCTTGGAAATCGATTTTCTCAAAAACTCGTTCTTGGCAGATCTCTATTACATGAATGGAACACGTCTGCCAAATTTCAAATTTGTAACTGTAATAGTTCAAAAACAGCAAGATTTATCTATAACACCCCATTATCGCCTCGCAATCCCTCTTGGGATTGAAATTTCTCAAAATACGTTCAAAGAATCTACGTCATGAAAGGAACAAGCCTGTCAAAATTCAAGTCTGTAGATCTAATACTTTTGGAGATTCGTGATTAGTGAGTGAGTAAACGAATGAGTAGCTTTTCTTTTTTATGTAGATTGTAATAAACGCGTTGCGTTTATTGCTGTTGTTTGGGAGAGAAGGGGGTTATAGATGTAGCACAATGATCAGCCATAATAAGCACAAATTCCAATTTATTTTCTTTTTAACTTGAATCGGCAACTAGGCTAGGAAATGCACACCATTATTAAGTATAGGATCAATCACAAGGCAAAAAGGATACTTAATATTTGAGTATAATTTATTTCACTTACTTTTGGAACACTTTAGACGTCTACTGTCTAATTCACCATCATTCTGTTACTAGTTGTATGACCTCCGATCGTTATTATTAGTCTCTAGCTTATGGCTAAAGCATCAATTAGCAATATTTGATCATCCAGAAATTGCTCGTCGACTAACTCTCAACTACTCTCAGCTAACTTAGCTCTACTCAGCTACTCAGCTAACTAACAGCTCTAAAAATTAATGCTTAAAATGGAACCATTTTTTTGAATAAATCCAGTCTCCTTCGGGAGAAAGTTTTCAATAGAACAACAGTTAAAAAGAAATAAATTTACCCCAAGAGGATTAGTGACAGGTTCGCGGATAGACCCGATGCAAGATCTTCCCTTGAATGATCTAGGAAGAATTTTTATAACAATTTATTGCAATTTAGAATTATGTGTAATTTTTAATTTGCAGTTTTTTTGCATCATATGTGAAAAATCATAAAATGTCGAAAAATGCAATATATTATGAACTTTTTATATATACGTAAAGTTTCATCTCACCATTTTTCCCGTTAGGAATTTATTAAACTTTAGAAGCCGGTTAAATGTGAGGAAAATATGCTATTCATGATTAGACTTCAGTCTATTCTGTTTTTTATTAAGAAACTATACCTTTTTTAGATGAATTATTGACTAATTCTCTATAAATGATGAAAGTGTTGCAATTTTATTTACCAATGCAAATATAGTTATGACAAATTAATAAGATTACTATTCATTTCAGACGTTTTTTACATTAAAACCAATTATATTCAAACATCTTAATGCCAACCATGTTTGAAATCAAATATAGACAGATATTTCCACCGATTTACTAAAATCAAGTTTAGACAATGTTTATTCTACTGTGTCGATAAGTTTAACGGGTATGTCATCTTTGAAGTCGAACAACTAGTGAACGTGGATGCAATACTGCTGATCAAGCTTCTCGATTTAATTTTGTTTTTATTTATCGCCTGTTCATATTTTTAATGGACTAAATTCATGACCGTCACATGATAAATATAAACACGTGTTCTACATTGAATTCAAAATGGACAATAAACCAGCTCGTACTTTTTATTCTATTTGTAAAACTTAGAAAAATTTCAAATTGCATGATTGGGTAAAGGTGCTTAAGAGCTATAAAAAGAAATTTCTGCAAAAAGATATTAAAATTAAAGAAAAAAAAGTCTTGTTTTATACATGTACTTTTAAATAAAGTGACAAATATATTAATTTTTTTAAAAAAAAAGTTTCTGTAAAAAGTGTAATTTGGCAACAACGAAGTGCATGAACTGTTTGGCTGAAAATAGATAATTGCATTTATCGTGACTATGACGCCACATGTGTTTTTGAACTTGATTGGCTAAAAACACGTGGTTTGAAATTATCATGTGATTATGACGCCACATGAATTCAGTCCATTGAATATTGAATGCCTCGTGAAATACGAGGTAGGATTTAAAAGTTCCTGGACTGAGTCTGTAACTTAAAAAATATTACTAATTAATTTGCTGAAACACATCCTACTTCAAAATAAAACTCTTGGGCAATAACAGACATTTGCCATCGCTTGTAGAGTTCACCGAAACATTTCAGAAATCCATTTTTAGCTATATCCTCTAATTCACCCTGTGACGCACTTTTAACTTTGTGGTAACGTTCGGTTACCTCTTACATCCAAACCCTCTTGCCTACCTTAAAACCTGGCTAGATGTGTAGGAGGAACAGAACAATTGACAGGCATTGTTTCCAATCTAATTTGATTTATTAATTCTTATGAACAATTATCAAACAGGCACAATACAATTCTAATTAAGGTGTATGAATTATAATAGATTACGGAGATGAGATTCTATTACACGGGTATATTACTACAGACCCTCAACTGAATCTAAGATAGCTTAAATGCGCTCAAATATAACTACGTCGTACACTAATAACTAGCTTCTACTTAATCAAGTGCACAGTACCTGAACCATTAATGCATCGGATCCTACACTGGAATTTTTCAGGCACTCTCTTCGGCTTGATCAAATGAAGATGGCTCCACGCTCTGCAATCTTTAATTAATTTCACTGCTTTTCAATTTTCAAGTAACAACTAATTCTCAGACTTCCGTTAACTTATGTTTGCACACATCTAACGTATCCACTTCAGCGTGTCAACAAATCATTTCCTCCCTTCCTTACTTCCTTTCTTGCTGCCAAATCTCGAAAGCCGAATTTATACAAAATACTTCATTTACATAAATCACGTTCGCTTACTCGATGAAAGTTGGTTGAATTAAATATTTTGTTTAAAGAGATAGGAGATATTAGTGGAACCGAGTATAGATTCGTCACAACTTCATCTGCAAACTGAAATCGACGATGTGAAGTTTGTGGTATTTCCAAGTTGCTGTAGCACTTTCGGATTGCGGGTCGTATAAAAAAGCGCCATTTCTCGTTTCCAGCAACAGTTCTACAAGTAGGGAAGGATCTTTGTCAACAGCTGAGATTGAGTTTAACGCCATTTCCATTCGAATTGCCTTTTGGTCTCCGTTTATCATGTGGGAACAATGTGTTAACACAGCCTACGCATGCTATGATCCTTAGCCAATATCCGTTCGTACGTAGCCACAAATATCCCTACTGATTTTGCCATTGTTTTGCCGCCGCAAAAATCTTTTCGCTGTTTTCAGCAGTGCGTGAAGTCTGCGCACATCCAAAGCGTCCGTCGTCTTCGAAACTTTCCCTGCTTTCTCTAAAACGTTGGTTCCCCTCAAAAGCTTACTTTTGCGGAAATGTATCACTGTCATGCACATGCTTCAACATTTCTTAAGTCTCCTTACCACTTATTTCCAAGCGAACAAAAAATTTGATATTCATTCTCTGCTCAACAAACGTCTTTTCTTTAAATCGCCTGTTACTAAATGCACACATCCACCCAACAAAATACAACACCGAGGCGAATTACCAACCCGATGATTTGGAACCAACGGCTTTTGGAAAAGAGGAAAAATGCAGTATCACAGAAACGTTATCATAGTCTCTCTATTGCAAAAAATTTTCACATTACAGTCTCAGTTCGGGAACTTTTTTGAATCCTACTATAAATATATCGTTTATTTTATATAAATAAGCTCCAGAATCAGATTCTGTTAATACTTAATAAATTTAGTATTCTATTTATTTTATTGTTTCTTCTAAAATTTGTTCATACCAGCTTCGACAGAACTTTACTAATTCGCTTTCCTGCATCAATGGATACGACTGGTAGAGGAGATACTAATAAAGAACCCCTGCATTTTGCCAAGTTCATTACTGTAAGCTGAAAAGGATCATGTGCAGGATCAGAAATCCCTCTTTGAAAGTACGCCAATTAAATAGGGATTGGAGAATCGAAACTAAGTGGGAAGTTCTCCGATTCGAAAAGATTACTGCATCTTGTTAGGATAGAGATGAGTTATTTAAAAATACCTGAAATATTTCTGTTACATTAAAAAATAAATCAGCATAATAGATATAATAGAGAACCTCATATTTATAATATTAAATGTAATTAACCCTTTTTAACTTTCAAGTATTTTTGATAATTTGGGTACACAAGTTGTCAAGCTTTTTTACTGCAAAAATCAAATATTTTGTACAAAATAAAACATACTTAGCATAGATAAAATTTCATATTTTGAATTACACATACCTCAAAAATTTTAAGGTTTTACATTAAATATAGATTCAATTGAAGTGGCTGCCACACAGCAAAATACCGCTCAAGTTCATTTCTAGAGGTGAATTGTTTTCTAAATATTAATTAAAAAAATAAATAAAAATTAACATCTATTTGTAGATCAGTATATAATACAGCTTTTTGTGGTATTACTGTAAATATTTTTCCAAGCAGAAACCACTCCGCAATCAATACATCAGAATCATGTTTCCTTCCTTAACTTTTCCCATTTGCATCCTTTTAGGAGTGACAATCTTTGCACTGTCTTGTACATTCATGTTTAACAGGAGTAGGAGGAATACAAGATACAAACTGTTCACAAAAATGGACAAGCGTGCTTAATGTAGATGGTCTGCCAGGATTCTTTTGTCCGGAAGCTGCGTCATCATATTTATTTAAAAGTTCTTCTACCACTCGTATCCTGAATTCCAAATATGTAATATGATTTCCAGCTACATTTTTATTGAGCAAAAATGGGTTCCAGAGTATTTTGAATAGTAAATGTAAAAGATAAATTTGTATAGTATTTTTTTTTTGACGTGTTCGAATTGTTGAATTAAAACATATTTCCTATTCACAGCAATCGGCCCATTTAGATTTAGTTAAAAACAATCATTGGCTTGAGTGTATCTCCATTTTTTTTATTTTACAGGCTTATCATGGAAGTATTGTAATACTGCTTACGGTGAATACTGTTGCGTGTGTGTGTGGTGTTATCACATTATAATAATAATATTATTCTGGAGTCCTAGAATTGTCTTTACTTGGATTTATTGGTAACAATAACTTTCAACAATAAACTTAACAATCTTTAACAAATTAAACCATTGCATTAAATAGACTGAAACTAAAGAGATTTCTAATATTCAAGATAAAAATCCTTGTAAGCAACGGCGGTACGCCGAAGCCAAGAATTACAAGAAAACATCAGCACATCTAGTTATCCTGAAGCCAAGTTCAAGATTCAACTGAGACAGAATCCATTACATATTGTTTCTATCGAGGTTAACCACGTTGGGTCTGAGGGTGGTGTCAACCACGCTCCACCCACTCAGACCACCCGGTTCGTAATTCACAACACTGCTCATCAAACATCATCTATTGAATTGAGCCCAGATTAACTTTTTCCAAAGTAGATTCAGATCGTGTAGAGTTGAAGCCGAAATAAACTTCCCCAGATATGTATTCGAGTGGAGTAATAAGATTAACTCAAAAAAACTATTCCATATGATACTCGGGCATGAAATTTTGGCGCACTAGTGCCCGAGATAATCTCGGGCATGACAGTTAAATGGTTAATATAAATCTCTTTTTAGCTTATGGTTTCAATATATTTAAATAGAAGTTTTAATATTAATACCAAAATATGAATAACGCGTTTTAGTTGGATAAATAATAATTTAAAAACCTGTACTCTTAAGTAGATGGATTTACAAATAAATACCAATTAATTTGTTGAGACATTTTTTAAAAACATTTAAATATTTGAAGATTAAGAACAAAGTTTAAAGATCTAGTTAGAATTTTAAGGAAAAATAATTGCAAAACTTTAAGATGATTTATGTTTTCAATTTTTAGAATTTTATAGAGAAATGCGACGTTAGTGATAAACAACAATTACAGTAGTAGTTGCTAATAGAATATAAGTAATAATTTTCGTTTATATTTCTTTACTACATAACTTTGTCAAAAGTTTTGGAAAGTAGTCCTTATAATCCTTACAAACTTTATAGTTAACCTAAATATTTTTAGTTCAAAATTCCGGCAAGAAGTAAATATAAAAAAAAATACATATTTCTATATTTTTTCTCTTTAATGTATGGAATATTTTTCGTGGAAAACTTGTTTCATATTTGTAGTTTTTATTAATCTTAAGATGTTTTCTTTTTTTATTCTAAGAATAAAAAAGAGAAATATGTCTTATCCCCATGTGCTGAGAGTGAAATCTGAGGAAGACTTTGAGCAAGAAAGTAGGAAAAAAGTTTTATGAAAAGTTGACTGTGATGACTTTTGGGATTTAAGAAGTCCATAGAATCCAATATGGAAACAGATTCCGGGATTACACATTAGCTTCTCTTTTGTAGTCACTTGAAAGTGTGGGATAACGTTTTCATAAACTACAAGAAAGTTGAAAATGTTTTCTTTCTTTAAACTAGAAGTAAGTACTTCAAAGAAATTGGTATTTCATGTTATTCTTAAAATAAAATACAAAATAATTTTTTTTCTGGAAATTTTTTGTCAAAAGCTGCTATATAGTTGATTTAAATTCCCAGATTATGCTTTAGTATACTTTAAAGAAAATTATAAATATTTAGTTCAAAAAAGAGCTGAAGTCAGCCCCTTTGTGTAACGTTCATACCTCGCCAATAGGAGGACATAGAACCTCAATTTAACCAGCATCAGTTTCTACAGCGGGTCTTCAGTAGCACTAGTTCTCAAACTCGCGACTGGACAACGTCACAACCCTGACCACCGTTAACCGCTCTATTACGGTAAAATTTATGAAGTGCGTGAGTTAGAGAGAGAATGCTTACGCAGATATTGACAACACTGTTGTATTTCTTGCACACACCTCTTAAGAACACTCTGCCTTATCTAGACAGCTGTTTTTGAAAATATTTCTTAGGATTTGAAAACCAATGACATATAACTAAAATTGAATTAAAAATATTTTCAGAATTTGGAGATAAAATGGAATTTCTCTAAAACTTCCATCAGTTTTGATCTTTAGGATGCATTTCATAGCATTTAACTCGATGTACTAGAGCAGGGTTTAGGCGGAAAGCAGAATTTGTATTGTTATAAACACCGCATTAACGAATTCAGAAAGACCAATACAGAAGGGACCTTATGAGCTAAGACAGTTATTTAGTAACTAATTAATTTCATTACAATTCTATGTAGTGCAAAAAAAGTCTTTATAAGAGGCAAATCCACGCATTTGTTCAAAAAAATATGCCAGTTCTGTTAAAAATTTTTTAAAAAAACTAAAAGTTCATTTATATTATCGTTCTCCGAATTACATCCTTATAATGGCCGCAATTACATTTCATGGAATTCCTTTTTAAAATCCAGTGCAAATAAAAATATCAGACTTCACTGCCCCGTCAGTATCCAATAATGCTGTTGTATATGTTACCGGCAAAGTATGAAATGCGGGCATTCTATAGAATGCCTAGGCATTCTATACAATGCCGGGCGTTTTTAGGCAAAGTATGAAATAAGAGATTTATTACATACTTTGCCTAGGCATTGTATAGAACGCCTAGGCATTCTATAGAATGCCCAAATCTGTTTAGGCAAAGTATGAAAAAAGGTCATGATGAGGATATTATATCAATGACTTACATTCCTAAATGTACAAATGTTATTCTGACAAAATGCGATTGCTATTGAAAAAAAATATTGCTAAATTGTGATTTCGCATATACTTGTATTCGAATTCCTTCAGAAGTTCTAAGTCGATAGACACCATCCTATTTCCCACTCATTACAATTGCCAATATATTGGCACTCGGAAACAAAATCAAAGTTTTTACTACAATACCTTTTTTTAAATAATTTTCTGTTTTTTCTGGCAAGGTTCACAAAGGTGGATGTACAAGTTCAATATTATAACATGTAACATTTTTGTATTTGTTTAAAAGTTCTTTCAGAATTCTATCACATCCCCAGAATTCGGAATTTAATTTTGCTTTTGGCAAATTAGAACAAGTTCAGAGCTCAGGTACCTCCCTCTGGGATGAAAACTGGGAGTCAAAATTACCGGCGGCAATCGGTATCGCCTACATGGTGCCACAGTAAAAAGCGATAGCAGTCCTTGGGGAATGTATTAGGTCTGAAAATGGTAAAAATAACAATCTGTAGCCCCATTGGGGGAAAAAAGAATCCGTGACGTAATACTGTATAACAGTTCTTCCCAACATTTTTATCTTCTGGACCGGTCAACGTTTGATAATTTTACGGTGGCCCACTGAGGGTGTGACGTTGATTATTTATATTTTAAATTGTTTTGATTTTATAATTTGCAGTAGAACATCGTTTTTTCGAATCAATTGGGCCCGGACACCGTTCGGATGCGGGGTTGTTCGGATAACCGAAAGCGATCCATGCAGTATATGAAACCGGACACTATACGAATATTGAAAATCAAACAATTGAAAAATTTACAAATTTTTTGAGCAGTGCAAAGTGCCTCTGAGAATTGTACCGCGTGCCACATGTGACACAGATTGCCGACCCCTGCTGTAGATCGTGACACCTTCTCCAACACTATAGCTTGCTCCTCCATTTTCAGGCAGCACAGGAAAAACCAATTTTTTGTTGAACAAGTTTAAGTAAAATGGAGCATTTTGACATTTCCGAACAAACAGCAATGTATAACTAACAAATTCTGAGCCTGAGACACATGTTAAAAGTTTTATGTCTTGCGAAATGACAATATTCGAAACGAATCTGAGATGTATTTCATACTTTGCCGGTTTCTCATTAGGCATTCTATAGAATGCCTAGGCAATGTGTGAAATAGGAATTATTTCATACATTGCCGGCTAGATTTAGGCATTGTATAGAATGCCTAGGCATTCTATAGAATGCCCGATTTCATACTTTGCCGGTAACATATACAAAATCAAACCTTTTATTTTCGTTTTCATTTTTTAAAAATTTTAAATACTAACTTTGGGGAATGAATGTGAGATTATTAGAATATAGGGAATGCAGAAAAAGAAAACGGTAGAATTAAAAAGAACACGGAGAAAAAGAAATACTCAAAAATGAGCACATGAACATACTCATTTTGAAATGAGTTTGTATCAGATTTGAACGCATGCCTTTTCGAATATGAAACATTACATGTACTCAAAATTTCAAAAAATGGTTAATTAACACTATCAAACAAATGAAAAAAGATATTCAGGATTAAAGAAGTTTTTTAATATGCTTGGCTACATATTTTAAAGATTGGGGTTCAACAACAAATTTAGTTCTCATAAATCTTACGAACTATTTTTCGTTTCTACCACGCTACCCGCGGACGAACACATGAGTACTAGATTGTTTTGATTTTCTGTTATGACTTTAAATCAAAAGTCTTTTTCTTGACTTTTGAATTAAAGTTTTCACCTATTTGTTTTACAAAAGTATATGAATTGTTTTTAATATAAGGCTTTTATAGGAATTTAGCGAAAAAATGTGATAAAAATCTGCCTTTTTTTGGCGTATTACTTAAAAAGACATAAATTTAAGGTATGTGGCTACCTTCGGAGCATTTGGTTAAAGTGTAGAAGTGTAGTATAGGGAGGGGGGAGGGGGCGATGTCAAATTTTTTTGGTGACCAAAATCGATCGCCAAGCTACTTCACTTAGCGATGGTTTCCCAAAGCCAGAATGAATTCGTTATCTCACCATAATATCTATATAAAAATCGCAAAATCCAAGAAAAATCGCCAAATCGAAAGCCCCCCCCCCTCCCCCTATACTACACTTGAGTCAGGAAGGTTAAAATACAATTCCACAAAACTTTAAATAATTTTGGATAGGTTAGGAATTTTTAGTGAAAAATTGCAGTTACAGTGAACCTTGTATTGAAAATTCTAATTAATATATTAAATAATATTAAAACTGCACAAAAATAACATCATTATCTGTGCCTAGAGCGCTAAAATTTATAATATTTTGTAAATCTGTCAATTTATTAAAAAAAACGTTTTTTTCTCACCAATTGTATGTGCAATAAAATACATAAATACATACACAGAGATTATATAGTCTATAATACAAATAAAATAAAATAAAAATTTTCTGAAAATTTCAATATCTTAAAAAGAAATTCATTTGTGAACTTTACCGTGAAGCCAAAAAACATAGATTCTCAGACAATGCTTTTAAAGATATAAATACAATATGAAAAATGTTCTACTAGTTGTACATTTCTTAAACTCATCATATTTATAGCTCAAACTCTCTTTAGCTTCATATTTAACTAATTTTATAACCCATTTGCTGTTCTCTGGAGAGTTTAATAGATTATAAAAATTGTAGTGTTTAGTAAAATTTTCATGAAAAATTGCAGTTAGTATCTTTACACAAAATTCTAATGAATGTATTCAAATAATATTTATACAGTACATAAATAATGGAACATCTTTATATGTATTAGGAATTAAAAGATTTGTATTACTTTTAAAAGTTTTTTAAATATGCCAAATTTATGCAAAAACTCGATTTTTTAAAAAATTAATGATTTTTTTTAAAAAATTTAAATGCAATGAAGTACATAAATACAGTGAATCCCAAAAGTGTTCGTACACTTGCAGTTTCCTGTAAAATTTAATGATTTCGACAAATAAAAATTAATGTATAGAAATTGTAATTTTTTTTATATCTGCAACTTGTTCTTAATGGAATTACATAATTATTTTTTTAAAAAATAGTATAACTATTATTTTTAAAAATTAATAATCAAAAAAGCTATTGAAAAATTACGCCACAAAATTCTTCGTACACTTAACAAAAATCTCAACATAGCACCATATTGCATTTCTTTCTTAATTTAGAACTTAGTAGGATATGTTTTAGTGTCCACAACAACTTTTCAACATCTTGGTATAGATTTAATCAGTTTTTTGTAATTTCTGCATGGGTTTACCTCCATGCTTCTGTGATTATTGTTTTTACTTCCCATTATGTGTTTATATGTCATGTTTTCTTTTTATTTTAAATCTAGTTCTCCCCAAATATGCTCTGCTGGGCTAAATAAATTCATTGAGAACGTGTTTTCACAAAATTTTGGGGCAGTTGTAAAGACACCAGCGGTGTACATTGAGAGCAGTTCACTTGGCCTCATTATCCTGTTAAAAATGAAGTCGTGTTCAATATCAAATTTTGGACAGACAATTTAAAATTTCTCATTAAAATATTTGATTAGAGCTCATGATTCTCAATACCATCAAAAATTACCAAATTACCTAATTCTGTGGCTGATTTACGCCCCCACGCAAGAACAATTCACTTCCATTTCCATGGTTTATTCATCCAACTAGATTCTTGTGACTAAGCTTCAGAAAATTCAAAATTGTCAGGAAAGTGATTGGGATGACAGAAAATGCAACATTTTTGGTTCTGATGGGCATACAATAGTTTTAAAGGAAAAAATGAGGCATTTAATCCCGTGAATTTATGTGGAACAAGAGTTCCTCCACCTCCATGCTTCAACACAGAGGTGTTCTTGCGGGGGGGGTGTAAACTGGCTTCAGGATTAGGTAATTTGGTATTTTTTGATGGTATTGAGAATCATGAGCTCTATTTAAATATTTTAAAGAGAAATTTTAAATCATCCTCTCAAAATTAGTATATTTCAGACGACTTTATTTTTTACAGGATAATGACGCCAAGCGAACTGCTCTCAATGTTCACCGCTGGTGTCTCTATAAATGTACCCAAAATTTTGAAAACACCTCCTCAATCAATTTATTTAGTCCAGCAGAGCATATCTGGGGAGAACTAGATTTAAAATAAAAAGAAAACATGACATATAAACACATAATGGGAAGTAAAAATAATAATCACTGAAGCATGGAGGTAAATAGATGCAGAAATTACAAAAAACTGATTAAATCTATACCAAGACGTTTAAAAGTTGTTGTGGACACTAAAAGATATCCTACTAAGTTCTAAATTAAGAAAGAAATGCAATATTTAAAGCTATGTTGAGATTTTTGTTAATTTGGCGTAATTTTTCAGTAGATTTTTTAGTAGCTTTTTGGTTATTAATTTTTAAAAATAATAGTTATACTATTTTTAAAAAAAAAAACAATTACGTCTTTCCACCAAAAACAAGTTGCAGATATAAAAAAATTACAATTCCAAAATATTAATTTTTATTAGTCGGAAACAATAAATCTTATACGAAATTGCAAGTGTACAAACACTTTTCGGGTCAACTGTATATACACAGAGATTATATTTTGATTCATAACACAGATAAAATTAAATAAAACATGTTCTGAAAATTTAAATTCAATATCTTAAAAATATTTTGTGTAGGGATCAGCATCTGGTTTTGTTAACTCCAATTCCAGTTTACTAATTATGCTATAACTTTGCTTCTAGATATCATAGAAACAAAAATAGAGTGTTTTATGGAATCTGAAATGTATAGGCTATAAAATAAAACCACAAAAGTAATTTTGAAAATTTTCACCAAAACTGCGAATTTTGGGTAGTTACATATCTTAATGAAATTTACTTGATTCATAATAAGTCATATTGTTTGATTTTTTGGGCACTTGCTTATAGAAAAATAATAATTTAAGTATTCCTCTGCTACATTGGAACAATTTTAGTTTTATTTTCATATTGAACTTTAAAATGGCTTGCATGTCTTGAAAAAGGCAAGCCTACAAAATAAATTTTTGTTTTCAATTATTAATCTTTTTAAGAGACTAATTTCTAGTAAATTTTAAAGAACTTTTTTAGCATATTGGTAAACTTATGGAAAATGTCTTAAAAGTTTTCAAGAAGTAATTATTTAAAAGAGTCAACTATTTCAATACATTTATTTTATGATTCCTTTCACCCTCATTTTCGAATATTGAAAGAATCAAAATTTACTGAAAATAACAGAATGAGCAAAATTAGAGTTAGTAAAATTGAACTTAATCTATTTCAAGAATGTTTTTTAATTTTCAGTTTGGGACATAGCATGTAAAAATTAAATCTACTTTAATACTAATATTTAATGCATATTTTGCATTATTATAAATTGGTCTACATTGTTTAAATTGGATTCATCTAATAACATAGTGCAGAAGGCTATACTCTTATGACTATTTAAAAAATCTTATTAAATTTTTTTTTTTAAAAAGAGAGAGAAGCTGAGTCAAAGAAAGTATTAATTCGCAACATATTGATCTTTTGGTTTATAATACACCTTTATTGTGACTATAGTGTTTTGTTTATTTGGATGAAAATAAATGAAGTATATATATCAGATTCTTTATATTTAACCCAATATAAATATATTTTATACTTTTACTCATTATAGAAAGGTAGAGAAAAATTATATTCTTACCGTAAAATCTGGCATATCATGCATACCATCGTATAAGACGCACTTATACTTTCAAGTAGCAATTTTTAATTTCTATGTTTATTTGCTGTATAATGTGCACCCCCTCTTTCATGAAGAAACCTGAGATGTATGTGAGCCATGCTCTTAAAGTTTGAAAGTCATTTATTCTAAGCTTTAGTAAAAAATAGTATACATCTAGAAGTGCAACCTTTTAAGTTCATAAGGAAAAAACACCATTTGTTTTAAATGAACAACACATTTCAATCTATGTAGAAATGTAATTTTTTTCCTATGCTCACGTTTTTTTAAAGCTCTCATTTTTATACCTGGCATATATAATGTGCACACGTAAAATTCAATCTTATTTTTTGTGTTAAAAATGTGCATTGTACACCAGATTTTACGATACATATTACCACAACAATGCCATTGTTCAAGATAACGCACCAAGTTGGTGACCCCAATTTTGTATATGTCGTATGCGCCAGATTGACAACCATGTGTTATTACATATAATTTCTCAAATATGGTTGCAATAATATGTAAGTACCAAAAATTAATACAGCTTGAGTACAAAAACTCCTGTTTGCAGGTATGTTGTACACAAGTGGAAAAACATAAGAAATCTTGGTACTTATGTATTATCGCAACCAACTGGCGACATTATATGAAATGAAACACCTGTTTGCCAATTCAGCACATACAACACACAAGAAATTGGAGGGTACTTGCATATTATCGCCAACTCTAAATAACTCGCTGAGTTCGATTTCCTATGTGTGGTACATGCTGAGTTGGCAACCAAGGCCTTCATTTCATATAATGTCACCAATAGGTTGCAATAAGACGCAAGTACCAATTGGAGTTGCCAACTAGGCGAGTTATTGTTAGATTTGGCATTTGTTGTGATAATACCTAAGTGCTGAAATCTATTCAGTCTGACACACATGAAGAACCATAAATTTAAAATATAGTTTAAAAAAAACACGCTTTTATCGAACTAAAATCTCAATACAAGAATAAAATGATTAACAAAAAAAAAAATAAAAGTCATTGTGGTAAAAGCGTGGGGGCCTTTGTACTACATTTTTGCACTAACTCTGCATTTTGGAATAGAACTAATAAGAAATTATAACAATTAATATTGAGCACCCACGCTTTTATACGCAGTTATTATTTTTCAAATAATAGTTGCGGTTTTTTTTTAAAGTAATATTTTTGTTGATACTTGCGTATTGTCGCCACCGTATTGGCGACATTATATAAAACGAAGGACATGGTTGATAATGCAGCGCGTAGGACACATGCGAAATCGTTACTGCCAAAATTTGACGAGTTATCTTTAACTTAGGCACTTTCGCGATAATACGTGTTTACCTTTTTGTTACACACAATAAATGTAAGAAGAATTTTGATTTCGAAGTTAAGTGTAAAAATTTCATGAAATGAAAATAAAATAATACGTAAGATGAAGAAAGTGAAAATTTACAACTCAGGTATCACATTTTTAAATCCTTTAAGATTTGGGTTAATAAATATTTTTCTGTTAAAAATTCATATTAGATACAACAGTATCGAAAATGAATGCTATACATACTCATTTTATTGTTTTAAACTCATATTTAATACATTAACAAATTCAAAAATGAGTGCATTATATACTCATTTTGATCTTTCATTCTCAAAAATTTGATCCCGTAACAGGTTCAAAAATGAGAATGTACTTGTTGCTCAATATGTAAATATGCGATTCTCAAATTTGAGTACGCGTGCATCGGAGCTATTTTGAGAATGTGAAGTACTCAAAAATGAGCTGTTTGCTCTCAGTTTTGAAAATCGTTTCTCGCAGTGAAGAAGCATACATATCAAGTTTAACTAGCATATGTATCGATCACTTTTGAACAGAGATGCTTTGTTAAAATTCTAATTCAGTTACAAAGAATCGAAAAGAATTTTAAGAGCATTAATGCGGATATCCGAACAAGCTGAGCCGCAAGCATTTGTTGTTCTATCAAATCGGCTTAAATTAATAAATGATATCGAGTCTTCAAAATAATGTAGAATTACTTTAGAAATATAAATGAGGTAGTTTTACTAATAAAAGTCGTAAATAAGACACATAAAGTTCAGAGCTTAAGCTGCACAGCAAACAGAAAATGTTATATAAATAAATGTCTTTATTTGTCTTACGGTCAAATTCTCTGCAAACGTCTTTTCTTTAATTAATTTGAACTTTTTCAAGACATTGCGCTCTTTCTTATTGTGTTTAATAACTCATTTAATAACTTAGGAGTAGTAAATTAATTCTAAAAATGCTCCTCATCAGCAAATTTTTATAGTGACTTTACGAAATATTTTGGCGTAAGTTCCAATTGGCTAAGGTCCGTCACCTATAGCCCTTGTGCTTGTTCTAAGAATGGTGTAAATTAAGTTGGAATTAAAATTATAAATCAAACCACCCAATTATAAGGATTTGAACATGATAAGTCTTAGAACTTTTTAGGAGTTTATATTTGGATTTTAAGCATTTTCGAACAATTGAAAATGTTGAGGGATTTTAAAGTAAAAGGATAATACTTTTGGGCCATTCCTACGCTTCGTTTGCGCGTTTTCGTGTTATTAGTTCCTATATTTATGTTTCGTGAATGTATAACTCCGACACAGATACATGTTACCTTCCAGTTTAAAAGTCTAAAGTTATCACCAAGAAATGAATGCTTAATTGCCAGGATCTCTCGGATCCTAACACATGCGACTGCACGATACACTTTAGGCAAAAAAGCGAGGCAAGTCCAAATTTCCCTTAACAATACATAGGTCTGTGAGAAGATTGTTTGTTTGGAAAGAATATTGTTCTCAATGATGCTAAGTGAATAGGAGTAATTTTGGCAGAACGGTTGTTTAAAAATAGCTACAAATATAGGGCCCCCTAGAAAACTAGATTCTGAGACTGTTATTTAACAAGAAAATGTAAGTTTCAAACACTTTCTTTTTAAATAACCCTCCTATAGAATCTTTTAGTTTTCTAGGGCCCCCTATATTTGTCGCTAGATTCTAGCTCAGGGGTGGCCATCCCGCGGCACGCGTGTCACATTGTGGTATGGTATAGGTGTAACAGTAGCACGCAAAGACTTACTGAAAAGTTTAATAATTATAAATACATAATAAATAATTATTTTCTACAATTTTATTGAAATGAGGTTGTTTTAGACAAAAAACCTCAAAAATTTGATCAAAATATGTTTGTGAATAAATGTTTTCTGCTAGACTTTATAAAATAAATATCACTCAAAACTATACAGCTGATGTGCTCCTATAAAAACCTAATTTTGTAAGCATCTACAAAAGCTAATCCTAATATAGATTACTAGGTAAAAAAAGTAGTAATTCAAAAGCTACATTAAATACTGAGCGTTTAATAATTATTTTAAATTAATATTCCAAGTAACTCATTTTTATTTTTCTAACTTAATAGTTGAACTAAGTAACAAACCTAATAATCCTTAATAAATAAAATTCGTCTGTTGTTATATTAATTTATATTTCTATATTCATAAACATGCATTAAAAATGTGGTATTTGCATAAAAATCCACATAAAAACTCTCGTGTATTTGTTTTACTTTTCTATATTTGTTTGCTGGAAAGAATCAAAGTGTCACGCATAATTATTTTTTTTATCAAATAGTGGCACTCTTTCCAAAAAGGTTTGCCCCACCCCTGTTCTATCTTATATATAAGACGATGCAATTAAGCAGTATTCCGAAGTAACATTTGAGCCAAAAAAAATATTTGTTTATTGTGGTTTTCTTCATTGATTCGATAAATGAGTACCAAGCTTGATTCAAAATGGCTGCGGAGTTTCAGTAAGACTGACCACTTGACCGGAACATTGCTCCTGCATCTCAGCGTCCAAGGTCTCGAAAACTGAGATGGGCACAATAGGCCTTGGCCCTCTTTTCTTAGTAGATTAAGAATTTGAATCGCTGTGTATGTGTGATTTTGAAATATAAGCTATTATGGATGTATACTTGTGAATTAATTGTTTCCTGTTAGAAAAATTATAATGGTAGCAAAGGAGCCTTCAAGAATAAATTAATATTGTCTTCATGGAAATTTTCTTCTCTTGGAAGAGAATCTAATTTTATATATATATTTGTATGAATGTGTATGCGTAATTCTTTTTTTAATTCTAACTATTTCTTAGTATTTGTTTATTTGCAAGAATGATAGAGATAACATGTACAATATATAATATTTAAAACTCATAACTCGTATTTAAAAGACCCATATACAGTGCAAATATTTAAAAACTTTGCTTAATAGTTTTACTGATTATATTGCAAAATGTTGGAGAAATCCTTCTGCGAACATATAATTGAATATTGGATTAAGTACAATCGGACTTTCTGTTTTTCACTTAACACTTATAAATATTTATTATTACATTCCTTAAAGTGTGATAATTCCTTAATTTTTGCATTTTGTAAGGATTTAAGAAATTCTTAAGAAAATTTACAAAGTTTTGTATTTAAAGGGAAATAAATATTAAGGAAACAATATTCGACAAAATAAATTCGGATAAAATGGTTTATTTAATTAAATTAGCTTTATTTTGCGATAATGTGATAGTGTTAAATATAAATAATAAAGATTGATAGGTGGCAAATATTCAAGAATATACATACCGCAGTATATAACAGCTTTAATTAATCTTATTCAACATTTACGATTTAACGGGCAAATATTTTCAGGTATAAATGCAAACAATATAGCAAACTAAGTGAATAATGGTGGAATAATTCCTTATAATAGATGCTTTTAAAGGACTTAAATGCAGGTTTAACCATTATTCTTGTACAACATATGCATTCCTCTACTATTAATTCAAAACACGGAATTTCCAATATCGTATATTGCCTCTTTCAGGGAAATAAGACATAATATAATCAAGTATAGTTTCCCGCTATAAACCCGCAATTAAAGGCCGCGTCTACGAGGAAGCAATTTCTCAGAGAGAATAGTAGTTTATTTAAAACGTATCATAATCACTTTAAGATGATTACATTGGACATATATATTTTTATTACTGTGTATAAGATTACATGTTATTGTTACAAACAAAATATAATATTCTTAGTTATGAAGATACAGGACTAAAAATAGATAAAATTGCACGAAATATGTTAAATTGAAAAATAAATAATATATTTTTTTTAAGAAAGTTAGAAAAATATATTTAAGGTTAGGATAAAATTATGTTTCATAGAACAATTAAAATATCTATAAATGAGACAATATCTATTGTCCTTTTAAGCAGAAATCTCAAATTTCAATAACATATTTGTGAAATTACGAATTCAATATATATAAGAAGCGATACCAATATGTTGTTGAACATTACTTCCTCATTTTTAGAATAAATCATTGTAAATGATGTAATATATTGCATGCTATTACGGAAATGATTTTGATTTTTTTATATTTATGTTTTTTTATTATTTTTAACTTTACATATAACCTTAAACTCCCTGTTTAATTCATGGTATTAAGTCAATGTTTTGATAAAATGATAAGTAAAGTCAGTCAGCTTAGCATTGCATATTTTTAATTTATCTCATTTTATTGAATAGATACTTTGGTACTCTTTAAGGTATACTGTGATTTTATCAAGAACTAAGGAGTCTTAACAGTATGCCAAGTGTTAACTATATTTTTAAAGGTAATATCAGTGTTCCAACTTATAACATACAGGATAAGAAAATATTCCCTAGCATATAAATAAGTTTAACTTCTCAGTAGAAAAGTTCTACAAAAAATCATGTAAAAAAAGGTACGATTTATGCAGCAAAGAAAAGATACTTCACTTTAAAACCATCAAAATGAAATAAAAAAACGTTATTTAATTCTAAAAACTTAAAACATATAATAAAACCAACAAAGTTTTACATTGTTGTTGCTTATCCTTGTCCCAATATACACGAGATCTATGAGCTTATTCACCTCGAAAGTCATAAACTAAGACAAGACCTAGCAAGTCATTAGGACAAACCAGGCATCAAGAATATCAGTCAGGAAGGCTAATCGGTGTTACATTTTGGACAAATCGGATGGGTTTATGGTCACCCTGAAGGTGAACTATTAAATGTCCACTGAACATCAAACTGTCGTCTGGTGCGTTTGTCGCAATTTAAAGCAAGAGATTCTCCAGAGTCAGCTCAATACTAAATATGAACGGGGGCAAAATGTTTTTATCAATGTATTTTCTGGCAGGTACATCAAGATAAGCGGAAAACGTGGAATGTAGCCGAAACCCTCTGGTGCCACATTCGCAAGGCTACGCCTCCTGTTATCAAGTACCACCTACAGCCGTGGGGATCACTAAAAATGCATCACAAGATGATGGAACTGTTTAATTTATTAAGAATAAGTTCCACTTTATCCTGCTTCTCCAGTTTAATAAATGTTCGATGGCGCTTCGACTATCAGACAGAATCAGGTGAACTTAGGTCTAAGGAAGGCAGAATATAACTTAGTCCCCTAATGGATAGCGACAGGTTCACTTTTAAAAACAGACTAAATCAAGTTTCTTTTCTTTAATTTAACAATACCATTGGTGTCTCACACACACACACACACACACACACACACATTGATAAGTACTCCACTAACAATTGAGAATCCTCGTCTTTGCTACCGTCATTATTACAGCGCAGTGCCTCCTCAAATGCAATTTATATTTCAAACAAATTGCTGGAGGCATATCAGGCATCGTTTATCGTATTGTAGAAACAATTCGGTATGGTGCGAAGTTTTAAACATGTAGATTAACTTTATATACTTAAACTGCCACATAGAGTATGGAGCATCTAAGTAATAGAAAAAGCATTCAGAAAAGAAAATCTGTTGCTCTGAACAACGTAAAGTCGTAAATGAAGTATTCTTTTTAGCTACAAACTTTGTTTGAACGTCATAATGATAAGGAATGTCGCACAAAATGTTGGCGAAAATAAACCCATCCCATTATAGAACGAAAATAAAGTCTTAAAGGGAACAGGGAAAATCGTAAAGATGTACTAAAAAGGGGAGAACTGTCTCTAGAACCTTGGAACGACGATCGCACCACCACCGACTCGAGTGACAAAAGATTTCTAGCGCGATTATTGTACCGTCGATTTTTAAAGGTTAAATACCGCATCCAACATTTCCCCCCTTCGATTCTAAGCCGCACCCAATTTTCAGCACCATGGGCATTGGGGAGTGCACCTTAGAATCGAGTAAATACGGTAAATAATAATTTTATTAATTTTTTAGAGAATTTTCTTTAATTGTTTTTTTTTAACTGCTAGATTTTGTTGTGATTTATTAGAAATATCTTCAGAAGAGTTTTCTTCCATTTCTTTGTACGTTTTAAAGCCTTTCAGAATGAATCTCTCTCTTTAGAATGACTTGAGGGAGAAGTTTAATATTTATGGAGATATTTAAGCTTTTTTCCTAAAAGACGTTTTGTTGCCAAAAAGATAAGATGTAAAGAAGTTTGAAAAAAGAAGTTCTTTTTAAGTCAGAATATCTTGTGAGAGGAAAAAAATTGAAATATCTCTTACAAGAATAAATGTTTCCGAGAAAAGTATGAAATAGAAACTCTAGATATTGTGATAAGAAAGTGATGCGAAAAGAAATCAAGAAAATAAATAATTTCCGAAGTATACTTTTAGATGGAAATGTGCCTTCTTTTTTTAAAAAAAAACTATATTTCTTCCTATGCATTATTCATATGGATTTTAAAAAATCCCTGAAGAAAGTTTAAAAAAATGATTTTCGATCGGGAAATAATTATTTTTATTAGAATTCATTCAATAAGGATAGAATAAAAATATACGTATAAATTTGAGTATTTGTTACTTTAATTAATGTTCTTTTCTACTAGTGAACTGAGAAAATTAATTATGTTTCGAAATAAAAAATTGCAAACATAAAAATAATTAAGTTTTAATATACTTAGCAAAAATGGAAATGAAAAGAATCCATGAACTTCGATATTCAACAATATGTGTAAGAAGGAAGTTTTATTTTGAAACATAATTTTTATTTTCCCTTTACGAATTTATTAAACGAAATACAATATAAAAGAATGCACGATAAAAACATCAATGAGATAGTTTATATTCCTAATCTTTTCTCTCTGTGTGTGTGTGATTTACAATTATTCTATAACATTTCTAACTTTTCATCTTTTTCATCTTATCACTCTTATAAATGGACTAAAGCCTTATTGTACTGGAAAAATAATTCCAATAGGTCGCTGAAATAATCAGAACTTCTATACATCACTCAAATTCATCAAAGATATAAATGTAAACAAAATTCTCTTCATGTAGATCACATGAAATAAATAGCAATAGATATTTGTATTTTCAACTCATTTCTTTTCCAAAAAAAGTTTTGGATGTCTTCATCAGATGTTTACTTATAATTTTTTCCCGAATATATTTCGTATGGTATAGAGGAAAAGGATAATTTTTGTAGGACACACATGATGACGATGAAGCCAGACTATCATTGTATCTCAGAAATTTCTTAAGACAAAACAAGTATCAATCTAGTTTGCATTTACTTTTAATAAAGATCAATTTGTGCATTTAAACCTTTTTCATTGGAATCTTTTATGGACATTTAATAAGTACAGAAAAGATTTGGAAAATTTTTGAGAACTTCTTCGTTCTCTATAAGAATTACGATATTTATATAATAAACTTAATATGTGTGTGTCTATTTAACATATTTTGAGAGAAAATTTCATGTTTTTATGTCATATAGCTTGTTATCGAAAATAATTCCTTAAATTGATCAATAAATTATAGAAACTTAATGGAAAAATATTATCAAAAGTCCCGAATATTTTGATATTTCAAATTTTTTATTTATATTTTCATTACTATTTCGTTGTAATAGTCTTTATTGCGATACATATGTGTGTGTCATTTTGTAAATAAGACGTAATGATATATTTTTATATCTGTACATAAATTTACACTATTACTTAGATTTAGTTAGAATGTACGTAATTGTAAAGTTGTTGATTTCTTGTGAATTTTGCCTAGAACTCTCCTTACATGGGTGTCATTTTTTTAACCAAATTTTGAACTCTCCTATATTTTTGTTTCCTTCGATTTTGGTAATTTTCACACTTACAGAATTTGTATATGAGCAGAAGTACAGCTCAGTTTACTTCTTGGGAATCTGTTTTCGCAAGGGTTAGTAAGAATCATTTAAATCAATCCACACATGGAAAAAGAAAATTGATAAGTTAAAGTAGAATCATGTTGTCGAAATTATTCTCCACAATCCATGTCATGACAATAGATCAAATAATTTTAGAACAAACTTAGAAATCTTAGTTAAAAAAATTAGGACCAATTAAAGTCGTTTTTGTACTTTTATGACTTACTACTTGGGTTCTATTTGATATATATGGTTAAGTTTTTGCCAATCGTATTCTTTGATTGTTCATTTGATTAAAATTGCTGTCCATTTCTGTATGTCTGCTTCACATATCATGATGTACTTATTTTACAACTTCTTGGAATATAATTTTTTGAAAATATACATACCTTCAATGATATTTTACAGAATATACAGAATTTAAATATAATTCTTGTTAAATGGATGATTTTGAAACAAAGAAAATACAAATATTTAATGTACTAAAACAGCTTTAATTTTAAAGAATAATTACTTTTATAATAAGTATGAGATGAGATATATATATATATATATATATATATATATATATAAAGGAGAAAAGAGCGACTCACTGACTGACTGACTGACTAATCACGAAATCTCTGGAACTATTCAACCTACAGACTTGAAATTTGGTACACATGTTCCTTTGATAGAGTAAACATCAGCTAAGAAAGGATTTTCCGAAATTCGAAACGCAAGGGGCGTTACGGGGGGTTAAGGGCTTTAATAATAATTGTTTCCATGTTTAAACTACTTGATGTACAATCTTGAAATTGGGTAAGCGGATTCCTTTCAGAGAGTAGAGATCCGCTACAAAATGAGTTTGCTGAAAATCGACCCCCAAGTGGCGTTGCAGGGGCTTAGGGGGCGTTATAGATAATTATTTCCATTTTTAAACTATTTGACGCACTGTCTTTAAATTTGATATATATAGATTCCTTTCGTAGAATAATGATCAGTTACAAAACGGGTTTTGTGAAAACAGACTTCTAAGTGGCGTTGCGGGGGATTAAGGGGCGTAATAGATAAATATATCCGTTTTTAAACTACTTCACCTACCTGCTTGAAAATTGGTAGTTAAGTTTCTTTCCTGGAGTAAATATCCGCTACGAAATGGGTTTTGGGAAAATTGACCCTCAAGGGGTTGTTGCGGGGGCGGGGGGTTTAAGGGGCGTTATAAATTCCTATTTTTAAGAAATTAGACGTACAGTCTTGAAATTTAGTAAGCAGATTCCTCTCATAGGGTAGAGATACGCTAAAAATGGGTTTCGTGAAAATTGCCCCCAAGTGGCGTTGAGGGGACTTAAAGGGCGTTATAGATAATTATTTCCATTTTTAAACTATTAGACGCACAGTCTTTATATTTGATAAAGAGATTTCTTTCATAGAGTAGAGATCAGCTATAAGAAGGTTTTGTGAAAACAGACCTCTAAGTGGCGTTGCAGGGGAATAAGTGGCGTAAGAGATAAATATTTTCGTTTTTAAACTATTTGACCTACCTGCTTGAAAATTGGTAGGAATGTTTCTTTCATGGAGTAAATATCCGCTACAAAACGGGTTTGGAGAAAATTGACCCCCAAGGGGTGTTGCGGGGGGTTAAGGGCAGATATAAATAATTATTTCTTTTTTTAAACTATTAGACTCACAGTCTTGAAATTTGGTTAGCAGATTCCTCTCATAGGATAGAAATACACTGCAAAATGTGTTTTGTGAAAATCGACCCCTAGTTTGGTGGACCCCAAGGGGCGTTATTGATATTTTTTTTTGCATTTTTAATTAATTGGACGCACAGTCTTCAAATTTTGCTAAGCAGATTCCTTTCAAAGAGTGCAATTCCCCTACAAAATGGGTTTTGTGAAAACAGACCCAGAAGTGGCGTTGCGGGGGCTCAAGTGGCATTATAGACAATTTTCCCCATTTTTAAACTGTTAGACGTACAGTTATGAAATTTGATAAGCAGATTCCTTTCGTAAAGTAGATAACCGCTACAAAATGGGTTTCGCGAATATCAACTACCAAGTTTAATTTCGGGAGATTAAGAGGCGTAATCGATAAATATTTCCATTTTTAAACTACTTGATCATCCTGCTTGAAAATTGGTAGGCATGTTCCTTTCATGAAATAGAGTTCCTCTAACAAAGAGTAAAATGAAAATTGACCTAAAGATGTTTGCGAGGGGTCAAGAGGAGTTACATAAAAAAATTCCTGTTTTTAATTGTTAGACCCATATACTTGAAATTTGTTAAGCATGTTTCTTTTGTTGAATAGGGATCCACTAAGAATAAATTTTAAGCAAATCAAGTTCTGGGGGGTTGCAGGGGGTTACTGGGACGTATTGACAAAAAAAATAACTTTTTTCGAGCTACAAGGACTATAATAATGAAATTTGGTTTGCATTTTTCTTTTGTTGAATTGAAATCCGCTAAGAGGGGTAATTTTGGAAAACGGCTCTCAACGGGATTACGGGGATATTTATAGTAAAACTTTTGCTTTTTTCTGTTAGATTTAGACTTGAAATTTGGCTTGCGTGTTCAATTTACGGAGTAGATATCCACCGAAAATTGGTTTTGCGGGAATCCACTTGGTTTTTGAGTTACGAAAGAGCAAACATCATTCTATGCTTCAAATTTAGAGATTTTTTGAAAATACAAATTAGATGAGTTCTGCCCTTTTTTTTATCAACAGGTGACAGTTACAGGTATAAGTATATTTTTCAATTCAATCGAATTCTTAATGCTAGGACTTAGATATTAATAATTTATACATATATATAAGCAGTAAAAATTTATAAAACATCTTGAAATACCCAGCGAAGCGGGCGGGTAACATCTAGTATATATATATATATATATATATATATATATATATATACTAGATGTTTAGCATGTTTTATCGTATATAATTAAAAAGTCTATTTTATTTGTAATTTACTACAAGACAAACGAAATCTTCTTAGAATATCTGTTTGGAAATATTTCCGAGAATATTAGAAATTCGTTTTCCTGTAAAAACTACTTTCTCTGAATAAGTTGTCATTTCACAATGCGGTATTATAATAAAACATTAATGCACTGATTGTGAATGAAAAGAAATATTTAAAACTCATTATTTATTAAATATAAATTTATCGAATTTAAATGTTATCAACCAGATTATAAATTAAATATTCACGAAATGAAAGTAATTTTCGAATAGATTAAGTTTCATTTATTAAAATATATTATTTTATGATTATCGGTTATGCTAAGACCTTATGTTATTCTTTGCAAAAAGCAGCTAAATCGCTAAAAGAAAATATCGATATAAAAATTATTATCTTAGAAGAATAGATAAAAGATTTCAATTCTAAGATAAATATAACATAGAAATTGATTAGATGTTAAATGCATCGTTGAGTATTTCAAAATTTCTGCTTTTATTTTATAAAAAAAATAATAAGCACGTGGATTAAAAATGTTTACCAAACCAATCATTGCAAAATGGTTTAGATGTATAAGATCAAAATTTCTGTTATTTTAGTATGTAAATTAAATGGAAATAGTTTCACAATATATTCTGTTTTCTTTTCATATATATTGAAAATAATTAAGTACTTTCAAAATGAAAATATGTCTGAGAAATTTTGCAAAAAAGTATCATCAGTTATTTAAAACTAATACAGATATATTCAACGGAAGATATTTCTCTTGGTGAGTGCTAATAAATGCGAGTATAAAATTATATAAAATTTTCCATTATGAAAACAATTTGAAAATTAATAACATCAGAGTTACATTGAATTCAAGTATTCTGCATTCTTAGCATTCCAATATATCCAAGTATTTTAGCATTGATTATTGGAAACAAAAAGCCTTCAAGAAAAAAAAATCTTGTGGATATTTCAATTAATATAATTCTAAAAAGTGAATCGAAATATACTGCCCCTTTTTTTTTAAAAGTAATCCACTAAATAATTTTAATTTTGTTGTGTCTAAATGTGGGACTTTGATTGTGAATCCTGCAAACCACCAATTTTTATAAAACATTTGCATTTATGTTTTTTAAATGCAATAAAATAATAAAGGGATGCACCGTTAATTTATCTCAATTTATGAATTAATTTAGTTCCCACCTTTGATAGCGGAGTGAAAATTATCCGAAATTGTGCCAGAAGTTTATTTCTCTGTATTGGAATTATATCCTTTATGATGACAATGCACAGAAAGCGGGCATGAAAATAGGACCCAACTTCTTGTTTTTTAAAATAGAGCTATTCCAGCAAAACTCTTTTTTCCCTCTGAGTCCTTTGAGAGGCACATTTTAACGAAATAGTGGTTGAAATCTGCAGCAATGGTCCTATGGGTCAGTTATATGCGTAGAGTGGGAAGTGTTATCTTCAGTAGCGACTATGAAGGGTATTATGAACTTAGTACCTGAAACCCTGATTTTTGCCCTGTTTTTAGGTCAGAGATAACAGCTATTGGTAAGGCTCTGGGATATGTCGTTATAACCGATAAATGCAAAACTTGAATATTGACTGACAGTAGAAATTCTATACAATATCTAACAATATTGACCGAAAACCAATGATGAACCTGATCAGGATATTCTAGTACTGGACTAAAATATCTGGTTCTCTCTGGACTTGGTCCTAGCAAATCGGCGTGCCTTCTGTGAATCTCTTCCACGTTTCGGTGTATGGTAACGAGCCTACAGATACACTTTCAAGAAATGGATGGGATTTTTCGATCACTAACTCTGCAGATCCAACCCTTTTGGAAATCCATTCTCTCCATAAAAGTAAATTACTCTCCATGTGGCACCCCCTTCTAGATCATAACTGGTATGCTGCTAGTCGCCCAGGACTATCTCTATCTCGCAATGGCTCTAGAGCTGCCCAATTGGCCTTGATGAGGTTTAGAAGTGGACATTAGGAAATTCTAGATTGATGAAAGGATTTTTCCTCTGTGTTCCTGTTCCCTCTCTGCCAGCCCTTCTCATTCTCTTGCTTGTCTGGGTGTCTCCTGGAAGCATTTCATGGCTGAACAGGAGAAGATTTTCGAACTACTTGCGTGACAAAGTCTTTTAGACCTGGTGTAGGCTTTCCTACTCCAGGTGAATTAGCAACAACAACAATTATATGCATTCAAAAACTATTTAGGATTCTGCCTAATGTATCAGAAGGAATGGTCTTATAACGAAACCACCCCTTGATTGGTACTATATATCCCGTAAAGAACGTGCATACACTTTCATTATATGAGTGCAACATCCTTAAATGCATCCCTTTAATTTTTTTTCTAATGTTTTTTTTTTCTATAAGGAAACCTCGATCAGGTTCTAGCTTTCTACTCAAAAAGATCTGTACAGTCGTCAAAAAACGGGGCACCCTTACAATTTTACATTCCTTATCACAGCTGGATAAAGACATTCCTCATAATGGCTTAAAATGAACTGATTTGTGATGTTAATGGGTTAAATCAATAATTTCTTTAACATTCTTAATTGTGAAAGAAAATTATTATTTCTTTGCTTAAAAAATTCGTTCTGATGTATTATAATTTAATTAGCTTACTTTTTAAATTCTAATGGTATTCGATTCTGACTTCGAGAAATATATGTATGAAATACTGATGAGAGAGACTTAATAGTTAATTTTTTCGCATAAGCGATTCAAATTGCTTCCCGTCTTTCAACACCAAGTGACAAATCGTTCAATAATGAAATGTTATAAACTGTTACATACTCTCTAAAACTCCAATATTTCCGATCGTAAGGTTTCCCCTCTAAAATTTCCCGTGCAATTCGTGACAAGTACAGGAAGTTTTGGACGTATTGGCTTTAAGATAAAGGGAAACCAAATAGTTAAAAACTTTCATAATATAATGAATTACTTTTTCCTTAACTTTTTCACGTTTTTAGAAAAGAAAAAAAATCTTCAGTTTAATGTTAAATGTTTTAAGAAGATGACTTTTAAATGACTGATGCACTAATTCAACACTCCCTTTTAAAAACTTGAAATCTCAATTTTATTCCACTTCGCAATAGAAATATTCCCTTTGTTTAATGCATCATTATTCAAACGTTCACATCGCCAATAATGTTATCACAAGGTTACAATTCTTTATCTGCAGATTTTTTTGCTCCATTTTCTTACCAAATTGCCTTATAAATATTTCAAATATTGTTAATACTGAAGATTTTTAGTTGGAATGTACCTTTGTCATCCGTTTTCAAAATGATTTAAATTCATAAAGATTATATGATAGATGTAATCACTGTTTTTCAATGGTTTCAAAACTAACTTTAGGCTTACACTTCTTGTTCTACTTGTACAATCTAGGTACAGTTTCAGATTTGATAACTGAGTAATACTGTTCAAATATTAAGATTCTTCAAAAAAGTTTTCAAAAAATATATGGATATATAGGTGCATTTTGTTTATTTATGTGTGCTGTTCATGTTGACAAATATAATTTTTTTTTTAAAGAAAAATCCTGTAAAAATCAAAGTTGGCAACAGGGAAGTATATGAGCTGATAGGCCTGAAACACATGATGACATTCATCATGTGCCTGCGACTCCATGGGAATTTAGCCCATTGCTTGTGTCATCCTAGGAATATGCATGTCACGTAATTTTAAATAAACACAAGAGCCGTTCAGTCCTAGGAGAGCCCACACCCTTGGCGCAAATTGTTTTGGTTGTTGATAATTGAGCCATCTTGGTAACCCTACTTTGATACACTAGATATGGTAAACCTAACTATTTCTGAAATTTTCGTATGTTGCCGGCGGGCATTTCGAATTTCGTCATTTTGTTGTTGGGTGCCGAGCTGGAAGTATGACTGCGTGTGTGAATGAATACACCTTAGAATATTTTTTGCTTTGTTGAATCTGAAAAGTAAGAAAGAATTGATTGAATTGTGTAAGGAAGAATTGATTGCTTCGACTTATGAATGTCCTCAATGTAATGAACAAATGGGATTATACGAACGGAAGAGTGTTGTTTTGGATGGATTTGAACGAAGATGTCGAAAAGCAGTTACGAATGCGCATGTTTGCAGAAGTATAAAAAATATTTCATAATTTTCTGATAATAAGCTAAGTATGATATTTTGAGCTTAATTAAAATGTGGTTTGGCAGATGTATGGATGATTATGTTTGAAGGAATGTTCGACCATTACCTCACAGAATATGTACATATGGCGGCGCTCCCACAATCATTCGCTTAGCGATGAGACCTTCAAGGCTTTGTTAAAATCTGCTGTCCCGCTGTGCACTCCACCCAGAAAAGATCAGCAGTAAGTAAGTATAAGTGCTGTTTTATTTATTTATTTTAAATATATTTGATACACATATTTTCATTACGCATCCGCCGTGTACCGCTATATTCCCTTACAGCGATTGTCGAGTTCGCTTGGCGCCATATCGTTATGACTTGGCACTTTTTCAGTTTGTCGCCAAGGGTGTGGGCTCTCCTAGGATTTTACCCACAAGAGCTATTAGAAGAGAACGATTCAAGATACAATTCAAGTTTATTTGTAATCCTTACAGGTGTTCTATTTGCCAAACTTTGGCAACTCGGCATACATCAATGCGATGGTTTCAGTTCCGGCCACACTACACATTATTGTAGTATCAACGTTAATGACAACACGTGCTCACCTTTCACTCAGTTCTGCTACATCATACGGCAAGGGGGATATAAAAATGTGGCCTTATGCAAAAGAACAATTTTCTTACAACACAGATAGCTCAGAAAGAATAACACACGTTGTTGTCAATAAGGTTTATAGTACCTTGTTGATTGGAATGTGGCAGGAACTAGAATACTGCATTGACACGTGCAAAGTTACTAAAGTTTCGCATATAGAATACTTGTAAGGTATGCAAATAAAACTTGAATCGTTTCTGTATGCTTCCAAATGTTCTTTTTTGCTGTATTCGCCTTAGTATTTTTTACTATAGTGCTAAGAACCATGGAGGGAAATATGAATAAATTTGTATCTCCCTTCTAATAAATTCCTTCATCAGTAGTGTTACGATCCGCATGTGCGCTAGTAGTTCTCTTTGTTTACATTTGTATTCAGTATTCCTATAGATCAAGGATGCAAACTTAAAGGCTGTTTTGTGTCAAATAAACAACGTTTAACTTCAGGTGGGCCACAAAGAAAATCAATAGTAATCGAAAGGTAGGTTTTTTCGAATAATGCATTATTGTTGTTACTTATCTCCTTGTCTGGCTTCTGCTAGACGAGATCTATGAGTTGATTCACCCTCAGAAAGTCATAAACTAGAACAGGAAAATCTAGCAAGTCGTCTTAGGACAAACCCAGGCATCCAAGAATATGAGTAGGGGAAGCCATCTCGATGTAACATTTGGGACAAATCGGATGGGTTTTATGGCCATCCTGGAAGGTAAGGTATCTTAAATGTCCACTGAGAAATCTGGAATTTGCCGTCTGGGTGCGTTTGTCACAATTCATAGCAAAGGATCTTCCAGGGGAGTCAGCTCGATACCAAATATGAACCGGGGGACGATCCAAGTCTTTTTATCAATATCTTTCCTGGCTCAAGTACAGCTTAAGATATGCCAGGCAATTAAATGTAGTCAGAGCCTCTCTGGCACCTTATACTGCATTATAATAAACATACATAAAAAAACAAAGAAAATTTAATATTTACATCCTGACACTTGACATGTCTTCTCTGCTATAATCTTTCCTATCTCGGGAGAAATTTTGATATTTTATTATATATTATTGTTTGCCAGTTTACTGGCCAGGCCGCAAAAATGCTCGTTGTGGGCCGCATGTGCCCCGCGTGCCGTGAATTCGACATCTCTGCTGTAGACTCTAACCCAGGAGCACGACGCCCCAACCGTCACTCAAAAAATAAATCATTTAAAAATATAGTCCGTGCTTCCTTTGTTAAAGTGGATAAGTTATACATAACTCAAAGTCTACCTTTAAACTGTTCTACATACATCTGTAGTCAAACCCTACTTAAAATAAGCAGAAAAAGCGTTTCCTACTTAAAGTTTAATTATAACAAAGTTTAGTAATGTTATTGTTGGCGTGTCTTTCCCGAAGGGAAGGGAGGAAAGTTGCCAGAGCCTGGGATAGGTTGGACTTGTACACGACAGACGGCGACACATCTATCTCCAACTTCACAATTTAGGCATAGACTGGAGGCGAGGGAAATATTCTCCAGCACCCTGCACCCATGGGTTCTGCTGTGATCACCCACAAGATTTTCGATTTCACTGATTCAACGAGCACGTGCTCCATGTGTACTCGGAGAGTATTTGGTGGATTCGAGCATCTCGAGCCCAGGTTTTCTGGTCTAGAGTCCCATGCACTAACCACTAAGCTACCCACGGCCCTAAGCTTAGTCATAAAAATATAGATTGTTTATCTTTTCTTAAATCATACGTTTAAAAATGTATAATATTTGTAATTTCTAACTCAATACATATGAAGGTGAAGAAGTTTTGAAAAAAAAATGAGTTTGTGCTTCATTATTACTGATATCGCAATTAAAAATAAGTTTTAGATTTTTCGAAATTATTGATGCATTCCCGGAAATCGCGAGAATAGTGGTTCTATGTGAATGAGCTGTTTCTGAGAATAAATAAATTTGGGCAAATTCCAAACCCAGCTCAAGGAAAAGTACTTTTCTCTGATTCCTTACTCATGTCATGAGCTTGTTTTTAAATGCACCGAAAAGAATCGAAAGCTAATGTTTTGACTTTTAAAGATGATTTGACTGCAAACATTTAAACGAGTATTCCATTTAAAATTAAACTTCACTACGTTAACAGTGAATAAGATCCTAAAGAAATGAATACGCGAATAGAGAGATAAATGGATTAAGCGGGAAAATGTAGTTCAGTGTCGTAAGCAGAGTATTTGTTTTGGAAATGGAAACGGTTTTTTAATTCTTCTTATTTCGCATCTACTTCCTGTCATTTTGAATTAATGGATTTATTTTTTTAAAGAAACAAATTGAAGCGTACTAATATCCTTCCTATTTATTTTTAGAGGTACTTCATGAATTATAAAAATAGGATTTGCTTTATGAATGAGTTCAAGTTTTTTTCCATATTTACAATGCTTACATATTAAATTAACTATGAACTGAATTTTCCGATAATCCCCGTTAATACTCTTTCTTAACTGTCAAGCTTATCGATAAATATTTTAGCAAACGAGTTTAAATTTCTCTTTATCATAAATATGGTTTTAAGAGGATAATGAATCAACGGAGTAAGAAAATAATTCCATGTGATTACCAAAGCATTAAAAATAATTCTTTTTAAACATTCTAATTTTTAACAATTTGGTATTGAAATGTTTATATCAAACTTGACATTCTTTTTTATAATAATCTCTTCTGGATAATTTTAAGCAAAGTAAGAGGGGTTACTTAGATGAAATAGATTTTTTTCCAAAAATTACACTCATACTGTTTTAATGCCAACTGAAAGAAGATAAAAATAACAAATCTTGGGGTTAATATATACACATATAATGTATTGATGCGAAGATGAGATTCATTTTTCGAATTGTAGCCGTGGCACTAATAAAAATCTTCTTAACGTTGATCACATCATCGTGTGTTTCATTTTAGCATGAGTAGAGCTATTTTGAGCGTGTACTTTGCTCAAAGAGTAAAAAGTCAATATCTAATAAATTTTAAACACTTACCCCTGTAGCCACGAGTAATTAGACCTCCCAACATGGTACTCGGATCCCTTCTAACGGTATCTACCACATTTTATTACATGTATAGAACAAAAAGTGTTCGATACCATGGCCTACTCTCTCCATGCCTGTTACCTCGTAATGATCCCTATTTACACAAATTATATTGCAATTTAGCAAGCATCCTACGGTTCGGTGCATCTCAATCTGGCTTGGTTGAGAAGTTAGGAAAGGAAGTTGTGAACTCAAGTGGTGTCCTCGTCATTGCACCATAGTTCAGTTTTACGACGTACATCGTACATTAGCCCTTGCGGTTACCTTTGATTTGCATTATGTCAATGTACTTCTGTTAAAAATGTAAATTACGATTTTGTTCAATAAAGACTGGACACGGGGGTAGTTGCTTTCCGGGGGATCGATTTGCAGCTCTACACTAGTGATTCCCTAAGTGGTCTATATCGCCCTCTTGGGTCTATGAAGACCTGCAAGGGGTTCACGTAAGTGAAAAAATATTTTAAGAGTCCATGAGGTGCAAATGGGGGGGGGGTCTATGATTATGGCTCTCATTAAACGAGATCATTACGTTTTTTATCTTAAAAGAAAATTTTGTTAAATAAACACCAGATTTTTTACCAATAAACAGATTTATTTACTAAATTTAATGAGGTTAATTTGCAGTTACAAGGTGATAGCATAAATTTTATTAAAACAAGGACCATCGTTTCAGCCCTTCTCGCAAGAATTAGAATAATATTGGAGGTCGCGAATTTTCTCGATTTATCACAGACAATCTGATAGGACGTTTTAATCTACGTTCAAAATTTAAATGCTTATAATTCGGACTTTGAAACTAGGTTTGAGAATGCTTTGACAAAAAGAGAGAGAGAGAGTGGTAGTTATCACAGTAGCCAGTGAATTCATATGATTACATTGAAAAATAATGTCATATTACAAGAAGAACTGATAGTAATAGGCAGTAACGGAGAGCTGAAAGTCAAGTTTGGGAATGGATATTAATAATTTTGGTGTTAAAAAGACATACTTGCTATTTGAAAATCCCGAAATATGGAGTATTGTGAGGAAGTTTTTAATTGTTTCTTTACTAGTGAGATGGAGTTTCAGCGTGGAGTAGCCAGTCTCCAAAATTTAAAAATGGGGAGGGAAGACTGGGCACTTCTAACCGAGAATATTTTGGGTTAAACCTGACAAAATTGATGCTAATTGGTGAAAATTTGTTGTTAAAGCACAAGATTCATCTCTACCATTATAAACATTTGTTTGCTGATTAGTTATTTTATGTATTAATTAAATTTTTATTTAATTGATGCATGTGTGTTTCTTAAGTCTTAAACTCTACACTTCCTAATAATTAGAAATTAATATCTTTTAAAGTAAGTAGCTGTATACCCCAACTGACAAAAACACACTTAAATAGATAAATAAAAATTTCCAAAAGCTCAATGTACATAAGCAGAGGTCTACTCCAAACCAAAAAAACATGGCAAGAGGGTTGTGGTAACTATCGGTTACCTCTTACATCCTAAAACTCTTGTCTACCTGTAAACCCGGCTAGATGTGTAGGAGGAACAGAATAATTCACATGCATTATTTCCAATCTAATTTAATTTATTAATTCTTATTAACAATTATTAAACAGACACAATGCAATTCTAATTAAGGCTTATGATTTATCGTAGATTGCGGAGGTGAGATTCTATAACACGGGTTACAAACCCTCAACTGAATCTAAGATAGCTTAAATACGCTCAATTACAACTACTTCGCACACTAATAACTAGCTTCTACTTAATCGAGTGCACAGTACCTGAACCTTTAATGCATCGAATCCTACACTGTAAACTTTCAGACACTCTCTCCGGCTTGATCAAATGAAGATGGCTCCACGCTCTGTAATCTTTAATTAAATCCACTGCTTTTCAATCTTCAACTAACAACTAATACTTAGACTTCGATTAACTTCTATTTGCACATATCTAAGGTATCAACTTCAGCGTGTCGACAACAACGTGTCAACAATTCACTTCCTTCTTTCCTTTCTTTCTCACTGCCAATTCGCGAAAACCGAATTTATATAATATACCTCATTTACATAAGTCACGTTTGCTTTCTCGATGAACGGAAAGAGATATTAGGAGAACCGTGTATAGATCCGTCATAGGGTCAATGAGACAGAAGGTTTGGGAACCTCTGATCTAAACCTTTTTCTAGTGAGCTCGGTTCTCTTGCGCATTCAGCCATTAGCCATCTTGTTTCTTCACGTGAGTGTGACGTTAACTAAAATCGAATCGAATGCCGTATTTCAAATTTGTTCTAGAGCAGAACATGAGGGATTAGCAATAGATTCTCAATTAACTTTGAATTACAGCTTATTTAACCCATCGTTTATCCAGAGAATTTCAGTGAGTCGATTTAAAATGAAGATATTAGATACTAATGCAATTTACCATGTAGCACCCCCATTATTCCAAAAGTAGGTCATATTCGTGAGTTTTGTGGAAGTTGATGCTCAAAATCAGATGTTCTTGTAATTCCTGACACGCTAAGCCAGCAGGCCGAAATAAGTGGGTGTGTTTCAAGTTAAGTGCAACTAAATTTCATACATCATCGGGGTATTATATAGAAATCAGGGCAACATCTAATCAAATCAGGGTAGTTTTCATCAAACTGCTTTAAAGTAAGTTCATAATAATGAGACCAATTGCCATTAATCCTCATGTTGCTTAGATCAGTGCTTCTCAAACTTTCAATATCTGCGACCCAATTTTCTATCATAATTTTTATCTCGCTCTCCTTCATACATTAACAATGATTTTATTACAGTAATAATATACTTTGACTCTAAAGCTACAATACGACTTTAATTATAAACCTAACAAATTATCACAAGTATTAAATTGTGTATATAATTTTTTGCCATGCCCGTGGGGTCACTGCTAATTATTAAACTTACTCTTAACTTATTGTTCTTAAATTAATCATAAAATACATTATGTAGTAATGATATATTTATAAGTGTATTAGATAAGTGTAAATCTGCATTTATGTTTTGTTATGTCAGAATGTATTTTGTTTTTGCTTAATTTCAATAAATCAATATTTTTTAAATAATCTTTTGTTTTTGAATTTCGATATACTCGCGCCCCCCATGTAGGGTTATCTCACCCCCTATTGGAGCTCGCCCCATAGTTGGAAAAACGCTGGCCTCGATGGATGTTTAATCTTCTAAATACACCAATTTGAAGCATTAAATATGGTTCTTAAGGGAACCCAAACGTTTTTGACCTTCGAAAAATCTTTTTTTTTTTTTTTATCTTTGAAAAAAGTAAATTTAATGCTGATTCCAAAAATGTCTAACATGTATAGGTTTATACTATAATACCCGAGTAATTGGAGTTTTCAAATGCAAACAACAGCTATTGCGGTTACAACAAATGTCTTTGGTATCTGGAGAAAAGTATATCTACAAACATTCCCTCACAGAACCAGTTCTTGTCAAGATTAATAACATAATTACAAACATATACATAATTTTTAAACATGTATTTAAAGACTTAACTGCAAAAGAACTTTTACTAAAATATTTGCATGACCGTACCCGGAACCCAAATGAAAGCTTCAATAACTGTGTATGGAATCAAGTTCCAAAACACATTTGTGAACGGAAAAAAATTTGGAAATTGTTGTAATGGAAGCAGTGATATTCTTTAATGAAGATGCGTATGCAAGAACAAAATTATTAAGAGAACCAAAAATAAATCCTTTGATTAACACTTGTGAAAGCCTTTGAAAAATTGACAAAGTTAAAATTTGTGAAGCCGAGATGACGGTTTAAAAAGCCAGCAAAAAGGGCAAGACTATGGAAAGATAAAATAAAAGGAAGAAGCATGCTTCAGAAGTGTTCATGCAAGATGAATACAAATGATAGATTTATCAAGCTATCATTTTATTTCGTTTTTTTTTTCCATATAGCCATGAGATATAGTCAAGTGATAGCCATGATATATAGTCAGGTGATAGCCATGAGATATACTGTAAGCTATAGCATTCTCATCGTTTCAGACTGTATTGACCAGTTGCCAAATAGCCCTAATTAACCGTTTAAGTGCTGAAAATTTTTCTTATATACAGCCGGGCCCCAATTTAAAGAATTTTTCAGAGATTTAAATATTTGCTCTCTTTCTTGATAAAAGTGTCGTTTATTATACGTATGGTTTTGTGTGCAGGAAACTTTTGCGTTTAAAAATTCGCGAAGCATGACAGGTTGTCGAAAATGAATGCGTAGCGATTCTGATGCATAAATTGATACTAAAAATCCTTTCAAAACTGTTATATTTTTTAATACTTTACAATGTTCAGAAACTGGGAAAACTTACCTCATGCAGCTAGCTGGATGTAAATAACGCAGTATTTTCTTCTGTGCATAAAGTCGAAAAAAACATTTCGTGGTTAGGATCGTTTAACATCCTTTAGTTGGTATCTTAAAATCATCAAGTAACTGGTGCTTATTGAATCGCTATCAGTGATTTAGATGCTAAATAAAAAGTGTATATTTTCTAACTATTGCTATTTTTTGCTTAGTTATCTATAATAGAGATTCCAAAAGGTAAGTGTAAGAAATTTGTATTTTTTTAATCCCGATATTAGGGATAACCTCGAATTCACGAATAAAATGTTCGGTCCCGATAAATTTATTAAATGCCCCAAATGTACATGCTAAAATTTGTAATGAAACGCTTAGTTATTTTTCTTAAAAAATAATAAAAATGATATTAATTATTTTCTATTGTACTATATTACACATACACACATTTGTAATGAAAATTATATTAACCAACTGTAGCGTGATTGCGCTTCTCTCCATATTTTCGGTACAAAACAAGATAAGACTGAGAGTGCTTCACCGCACTTAAGGCGATATGGTACCATCTTCACAATTATTTTATTTTTAATATTTGATATTTGTTTTTAATTGTATTTCATAAAGGTTAATATTTATTAATAATTCCATACAAAAGAATTTTAATTTATTGCAAAATGTTTGTAAAATTAAAATTTTTTTAGCTTTTTTAAGCATTTTTTAAATCTCTAAGGCTTTTTAAATATGTCTCTTTTTATTCAAAATTTTTTTTCCAAGTACCTTATACTATACTACATAAAACTGTGCATGGGACTTTTTCTGCTACTGATCTTTAATTTCTTATTAATTTTTTTGTAGTTAAACTCCCAAAAATTCTCAAAAAAACATTAATTTTGAGTTTGAAATTTTTTAGAAAAAGTACAAAACATGTTAGAGCTCATTCCATGCACAAAATATACATTTTAGAACATGCATAAAAAATTTCAAACCCATACTTCAATTATCAAAAAAGCCTTAGGGTTTTGAATAACAGTTTATGTACAAAAATTCAACATGGAGATATATGAGTTTGAAGTTTTCATTCCTGAATAGCATGATATAATATTCATCGAATAGTCTGAAACTTTTATGAACTATTAAGTAGCTTATTTAAAACTACTTACCATAAAAAATTGCACTAATGTAGAACAATTAAATAGTATACTGCCATAATGAATACATAGAAAAAAACGAATGAATGATCAATATTTCATAAAACTTTATCTTAATAATTATAATAAAAAATAAATACACACACTTCAGAGCTAATTCCATGCTCAGAGATAATGCACAACATGTACAAAAGATGTTTATGCCCTTATTTTTAATCTCCATGATTTTAAAAGCCTTCGCATGTTAAATATTGTACACGAATGAAAGCAAAATCAAATAACAATTTATAGGTAAAATACATCAAAATCTAAGAGCTGTATATGTGCATTTGTTTAAATAAATACCTTAAAATATTTTAATAATAAAAGTGTTGAATCTCGCACACATGGGATATATATATATATCACCAAAAACAAATATATAAAAATGGGAGAGTTTTTCTATTCTTGCGAATTAGATTTTTAATTATCTGAGTTATCAAAATGAGATTTAGTATTTTTGCTTTGGGAGAATCCGTTTTCAAGTTTTAATTTCATTCATAATAATATCATAAAAAGCACGCACATCTTTTAAACCTTAACCAAATCCATTTGATCTTCAGTAAATAATTCACAAACTAGAATTTTTGCATGAACTGCACAATTATTTCTTAAAATGATTTATTACTGCATTTATCATGTCAATCTCATTGATGCGCATTAGAAAAATAATTAATTCATTTTTTATCAGGCTCTTTTCTAGCAGATAATCTGAAATGTAGGTGTGGTAGTTGCTGTTTAGCGTCAAACATTGCTCCATTACTTAATGAAAAATACAGGTAAAGCTTTGAAATTTTGCAGGCATATTTATAAAGATTCGGGGTATCAAATAAGCTAATAAAAATTTTCGACAGTTTAATGATTTTTAGGGTACCATATCGTCTTAAACGGTTAAGTTCGGAATATATTTACAAATAGAAAATATTTAAATTTTTCATGAAAATTTGCAAATTTGTAATGCATATATTTCTTAATATCGCTTAATTTTTCTTTTTTCTTAAATTATAAACAATAAGCATTTTTTCCCTTTAACATTTAAAGTGAGAAATCGGATTAACCGTATAGAAGATGAAACCTGGAAAAAATTTATACAAGAAAAAAATGGATCAACTCTGAATGAAAAAGGATAATGCGATTAGTTTCTCACTATAAAATAGTTAACACAGAAGGTAATATGACTGTTCATTCGATTCCTTTATTAAGGGAAAAGCTGATTCAGTTTTAGGTCCTGTTCCTTAATGTTCTTAGAAGACAGCCTTAAGGTACACTAATTGAGCAAAACATATAAATATCTAAATCAGATAGTAGAAGAGAGAAAGTAGATAGTTAAGGAAAGAGATAATAAATGAGACTTACTTCTATAGATTGCAATCTTTGTTATAATCTGACTCCATTCTGTTGTCTTGATTGTTATGTTATCAACCACAAAACTCGTTCCTTGAGACAATTGGCGCACTAGATGCTGAAATAAATTACATTTCTCTCTCTCTCTAACTCATTGTCTGACCATGGTTCAAAATGACGAGGTCCTTCCCCAAAAGCCCTCGTGTAGCTGAATATTCACTCACTCACTCTAACTTACTGTATATTTATAATGCATTAACAATGTATTATATATATGCATCATTTTATATGTCCGTATATATAATACGTTAATTAATATATTATATTTTCATTTTTAATATCCTGCTTTTCTCTATTAGTTGCTTTGAAAAGTAGCTCACAACTTATGGGTAGCTCGTTTCATATTTCACTTTGAAACTTTAAGGCATTTTACATTTATGTTTATGTTTCTTTTTTATATTATTTTAAGAAAGATTTTTTATTTTACTGCAGATCATATTGTCCAAAATGGGAAAGGAGGTCGTCCTGTAACGTATTGAATTCTGCTTTTCAGTCCAAAGCCTCGAAAAACAATTTAAATGCTGAATTCAATATGGGATTTTCTTTTTCCCAACTGATTTTTTCATTCCTTGAAAAACACTTTTTCTTAATTACTTAGTTCCATTATTCTAACTTTTTATTTGGATTTAAGCTTATATATTGGTGTGGTAGATAACCGGTGAAAATGAATTTCATGCTGTTAACGGGTGGGTTCTTTTGGGCGCAAATATTAGTTTATTTAAAACTCTTTACAGTAGATTATCTGATTAACAAGAAATAAATATTAAACTATACCTCTTTATGCATTTTTTACTGTAAGCGATTAATGAACATTTTGTATTTTCTTTAGCATTTCTGTAATATTACAATCTCTTGTTATCTGGGGGTTAAGTCTAAAATTTGCGAATTAAAATATAAGAAGCCACTCTTCATCAAGTAGTAACAAGACATGTCAAAATATTATCTGGAAATGTCTTCACTACTCCACTAGATCCTGCGACAGTTTATTTACCACGAAATACACTCATTAATAAACAAAGTAGCATTATATGAAAAATGTGATTGCGTGCTTATGTGAAGCTCGAGTACAGTCAGTGAAAGGATTATAATTCCAAACCATATAGTTCATCCATTGTTTCGTAACAAAGTTAATTTCCTTGCCATACATCGACTACGTCAGCTCAAAATTGTTTTAAAATGTACACTTACATTTTGATTCTTTTTTTGCCCTCTTTAAAGAAACGCAATCTGTTTATTATTACATTTAGTCCATTCTGCTAATTTTCTAAGACTCCCTCCCAATTGCAACAGTTCTAGGGCAGTACTTCTCTTACTTTGGCGTATTAATTATTGTGCTTTCATTATTTTCTCGAGTAGCTTTCAGCAGCACCAAACATCCTCGATCCGTTGCATCCATTTCCTTTCTCCATTGATTTTGCATTTGACATAACACTGTTTTGTTTTTATTTGACAGGACCCATCTTAACAACTAAAAGAAATTCTAGATCAACTGTATTATATTTAGAGTAAATGAAATTCACTCAGTACAATCTTGCACTAAACTCTATCTCCTCTCCCTTTTTCCACATAAACCTAGAATAACTTTCTTGCGCACATCCTCATTGAAAACAATTCACCTTTTATGCAGAGGTATTTATATTCCCCCAATCCTCCTCCTGCATAATGTTTTTCATCACTTGTAAATTTGGTATACCATTCTTCAAAAGCTAGGAAAAGACTTCAAAAAATAAGACATATGAATTTCACGTTTCTTTGGATAAAAGAGTGTGTGTTATGGAGAGAATGAACTAAAATTTTAAAAATGCATTTCGAAATTATTGGAAAGTGTCACGCACTATTCCGAATTATGCACCGGAATAATTCGATAACATGAAGCTGAGCTAATTTTTCAACGGAGTAAACATTTATCAACTATTGCGAGAAAGTGAGATAAAATACTGTAAGTTATAAATATTGTAAAAACATCGTAACTTACTTAAAGTTATAATTTGTGTGCGTAAATTAAGAAATATTTCAATTGCTGTTATACATTACTTTACCAGTTCACTGTAAATCTTTTTATTTATATAAAAAATAGCTGTTGTGGATCGTAGTTAGAACGAGAAAAGAAGAGTATTTAACTTTAATTAGTAGTTTATTTTAAATGGAATGTGTAAATAAGTGTAATGAATTATTGATTAAAATGTACAGTTAACTACAATATGAAGTTGTTACTTAAGAAGACTCGGTACCTTTTGAATTTTTTTTTATGAATTTGAAATTATAATATAGCATTTCATATAAGGGGTCTCAGGGGTGTTAACTTTTTCTGGAGGGCTGAAAATATAAACAATATTCAAATGCACATAACTCTTTTAAAATAAAATTAAATAATTCGAATTTTTTACACATTATTTATAAAGGAATAAGGCTTCAGAAAAGTGTAAAATGTTTAAAATATAATCATAATTTAAAAAATTATAAGCCTATGAATATAAGAAATTTTTATAAGAAATATTAATTAAGTTTTACTGCGCGCATGTTATTTTTAAAGTATTAGTTTGAATTACTAGCAATAAGTTGATTTTTAAAGTTAAATGTATCCTTAATACACCGTAGTAAATTTACGTAAATAAAATAATAAATTATATTTTTTAAAAAATAAAAAATCACATTTTCAAAAAATTTTTAAAAAAATTTTAATATTTTTCAAATATTTTGAAATACAAAAGACATACTATTCTTAATTTACTAGGTATGATACATTTTATAAATCTATAAAGTTTTATGCATCAAAGGCTACTATTTTAGAAAATAGCGTGCGCGCAGTAAAACTTAATTAATATTTCTTATAAAAAAATTCTTATTTTCATATGCTTATAATTTTTAAAATTATTATATTTTAAAATTTTTACACTTTTCAGAAGCCTCATTTTTTTATAAATAATGTGTAAAAGATTCAAATTATTTAGTTTTAATTTAAAAGAGGTATACGTATTTCAATATTGTTTATATTTTCAGCCCACCAGAAAAAGTTAACACCCCTGAGACCCCATAATGTTTATAATCGACATGAAATTTTTCACATACATTTCACACTATTTTAGAAATTTATATTTATTAAGGAAATTTGTAAAATTTTAAATTCCTACTCCATTAGTAATTATTAATTTTTTTACTTGAAATTTTTTGTAATATATTCATAAGGATTTTCTAAACAATTTAGAGATCGATTTTACAACAACTTAATTAGTTTTTGAGAAAAAAATAATAAAATGTTGCTATGCATGTTAAATTTAAACAGAACATCCAACATCTCCTACATTTTTTTAATAGTATTCAGACTATAGCAAAATGGATCCCTAATTTTGTTACATGCTTTATAGGGGAACACACAAGGAAAAACGGAATTTATTGGTAAATAATTTTGTAATGAGTAGCAGCACTAAAAAACACAAACTGAGAAAAACTAATTTAAAGTCTATAACTCTGAAAAAATAATTATAATAAGCTTAAATATACTTAAAATACCCTTTTAAGACATTAGTTATATAATTTTATTTAAAATAATTGCATATTTTCATATTATTTCAATTCATATATTTTTATTCGTAGTCAATTTTTAGAGATTTCAAATTTGTTTTCTGTCATGTCAGAAATTTTAGTTTTTCTTCACATATTGTTGACGCATTATATTTGAATGAAAAAAATATATGAGGAATAAGGATTGAAATTATGAAATTATTAATATAAAATGCCTTAATGCAAAGATTTTACATGCACATGTTTCACAAAGAAAAAAATTACATTATTGCAATGCATCAGTAATATCCTGCTTTATATATTAACCCGGCATCACTCGCTTGAAAAAAACGATTTAAAGTTCCCGCGCAGGTTGTGTCATACCCAAGGGTGTTTACATTGTGTTTTTACCATAAAATTTGTATACAAAAGTTAAAAAGGAAGAAAAGTAGGAAGCACAACATGTTTATTACATTTTGCACACGTAAATTTAGTTTTTCTGTTCTTTTTATAACGGCATTCAGTGCATTGTTTATATACTCCTTTAATCGCGTTGTGAGTGAGTTCGGTGTTTTCACTGGATCTTAACTTTTTTTTTTATCTGTATATTTTTTAAACTAAACACGTAGGAGTAAACTTCTTAAAACTTTAAATTAAAAAATTTTGGAATTTATTTTTTTTTCTCTTATTTTGTTCCAGCAATAGTTTTCTTGTTCAAAAGTTCGTCTGAAAGTGAATAAGATGTGTACCAGTTGTCTTCTTTAAAAATACGTTCTTCTCAAATGTTTTTTGTGTCTCTACATATAAAACATTTACTTTCAACAGTGTCTCCCTTGTCTTAATCTGGATCGATTTCAGTGGAGGAACCCTATTTGCTGTTATACTCTTCATTTACTTTTTCTTCATCATAACAGCGAAGAGAAATTCTTCATCCGAAAATACTGTTGTACTATATCTATTAAATACTGTATTTATTAAATTACTTAAATATTACATTTCTTCATCATAACTACGTTAATACTTCATAGAATAAGGAAGATTTAAAACGTGTTCATGCATTCAGAACTATAACGGTGATTCACGCGCAGGGTATGACATACCCGAAGAGATGATATCCAAAAATATATATTTAGTATTCGCCTACAAGCTAAAACCCCTCAAAGGATATGACCTTAAAGTCACAGCTACACGAGAAACTATCCATTTTCCAAAAAAAAAAAGGTTTAGAAGGAGCGTTGAAAAAATTTAGACGGTGGAGATATGACACACCCTATGCAATTAGTGCCGGGTTAAAACTTCTTTTTTATAGTTATTATTTAACTTTTTAAATAGATTTTTTTTTTATCAAAAAGCTGTTTTTGAAAAAATTCTAAAAAGAGGCGTGGTCGAATTGCATAGTTTGTTAATTTAAGTTTTTCAAATGAAGTTTTATTCAATCTTTATCTTTCCGACATGCTAAAGTGATATATAAATTGAAAGATAATAATGCAAAGAATAAGATTAACTAAAAATTTAAAAAAAATAACAGTTCGGTCATTTTGGGGGTACCAAGTTACCTTAATGTGCAATCCAACCTGATGAATCAATAAAGTTAATGCAATATTTCTCTTTTAATATTTAACATTAGTTGTAAAGCAAGAATTGACCTGATCTTTGTGAAAACAAAAATATTTTAAAAATATACACGTAAAACGAAATAATAAATATTTTCTTTATTACTGAAATTTACTCAAATCATAGTTTCAAGAGTTGTTAAAAGGGTCAAAATATTCACCCCACCACAAAATTGTTAAAAAGAATATTTATTTATTTTGCAATTAGAGGAGTCTAAATTTTATTAACTTTTAAAAAACACATACTGTTAAACTACTCACAACTTTCTTTTCATCGAAGTATGTATTAGAAATGACTTGTTTAAACTTTTACTTCCTTTTCAATCAATCTTCTTTCACACATAAATTTGAAACATAAAAAACACTCTATTCATTGAAAATGATAAAATTAAATAATTCTGACGCAATTGAAATTATCTCTTGAAGTAATCTTTTTTTTTCAAATTAACTTCCGAAAAATGTTCTGTTGCCAGCAACTAAAAACTAAGGTCTTATCACCCAACTAAATGTAAACAAAAAACTTCACAAAATTCCATAAACAAAATACAGATTTTTAAAAGTTCTTATCACCTTGATTAGCATTTTGTCAAACTAGCGTCGAAATTTTTTGTTTTCAAACAAGTTTGACAGGATTGTAGATAAAATAGAATATAACGAATTTATAAAATTTGAAAGGCAAAATATATAAAGAAAATATAAACTGCTATGATAGTTAAATGACTGTTATTTCCCTTAACCTGATAGTAATGTCATAAGGAATATTTTTTGAATTCATATTTTAAATAAATAGTACTCTGTATGAAATAAATATCCTGGAGCTTCTTCCTAGAACACATGTTATAACTTACATATTACTATTTAATTTTGCATATTTACTAATATTTTAAATGAATAAGGACAAAAATGACAATCAATTGAAATTTATCAGCACAACTTTATTATTAATTTATTTTCGTAAATAAGAACTAAAATTATTTATTAATCTTCAAAATCTGCGTACACAAAAAGCATCATTTTATGTCCTATTTAATGATTATTTCTCACATTGAGCACGTAAAGTGTAAATTAGTTTGACTGAAAAATACTGGTATTTGCTAAATACCAACCATTCATAAATTTGAAAAAAATATATCATCTTTCCCATACACCATCGAAAATAAACAGAAACCATTTTGTGACATGATGCTCAAACTCAATTACATTTGATGAACACTATGTACATAATATCGTTACAAAATAAATCATTTTGTGTTTATTTTAAAGCTGAAGCCCCCAAACTTTGTCAAAAGTTCGTGGAAATAATTTACATTCGTGGTGTAGAGAGAAATAAATTTCTGAATTTGTCCGAATCAATTAATTGCGTTTGCAATTACAATTCGGCTGATTTAACACAACTTCAATTCGGAACGATTGAAAAGGACGTAATTATTTTTCGACCATTATATTAAAGATTTATCTTCATGAAAGCATATCCGTTGTAATACATTTAAATGTATATACAAGTACACCTCCTATAACATAGTATATATGTTTCCACCTTGTTATGCGAGACTTATTGCCAGTACAAAATAGAGGTATAAGTTGCAAAAATTTTTAAGTTTAAAAATTTTTATTAAAAATTGTTTACATGTTTTAAGCAAAAAAAAATATTGTTCTCATTTATATATATATATATATGTGTGTGTGTGTGTGTGTATATATAATTTAAGTTCATTTTATTAAATTTATTCCTCATCATTGTTTACCGCAATGCGGTAAACATATTTTTTTAGGTTCAGAAGAACCTATTTCTTCATTAGTCCGTTCAGGACTTGAAGACTTTTTATGTTAAGCTGAATCAATTTAAAAAATCATATAAATCATTACTGTATTAAAAAAATCCCCAAATTTATAAGTTTATAATCATTCTAAAGTTCCAAATTTTGTTCACACTCAGTGCGGGGAAAACGCAATCTCACATATGTTCCCTGAAGTGATCATGGTCCTGAAAGAGTTAGAATTTTTTGTACTATCTTTTGCTCTTCCTTAAGATACCTGACCAGATAGTAAATGGGTGAAAGATCAAAATAATTTACTGGCCAGAGAAACAGTCGAGCACCCTATGTATCGACACAGGTTCAGGACACGATGGTCATTAAGCGGTGTTGCGCTATCTTGTTGAAAAATGATACCTCTCACAGCCTGCAAAATTTTCGTTGTAGAAAGATCTGAGAAACGCAAATTAAGCTTTTTAAATTACCAAAAAAGTGATCAAGAAGTTTTTGTCCAGCATATCCAAATGTGTTAGTTGGCTATAAGAATCTAAAAATAAAGAACTAAAAATTAGGAACAACACTATATATTTTTAACTGGTGCATTTTTAGACAGCAGTGGAAGATTAATGTTTCATTTGTGTTTCTGTCGTTTTTAATGGTTTGACTTAGCCTTTTCAACAAATGCACAAGCAAATGCGCGCATATTACCATGTGGCATCACTTTGTAATAGCCCTCCCTGTCTATCTTGCGACCCAGCTAAAAATGAGAGAGGAAGTGAAGGATGATTCGGCATGATAATTTCAAATTATTTATTCAATGGTTAGACCAACTCAAAAAAAAAACAATTCAATGATCATAATAAATAGGATGTTCCGTTCAGTCAATAGAAGGAGGGGACGAGAGTTGCGTTTTGGGAGAATACATCTAATAAACCAACCACTTTATAATAATTGATCCTACTACCTCAATATTACTTTACATAGTAGATATATAACTAGTGGCCACTTAACCTCTTTAATACTTTAATCAAACGTAATATGAAGGTGACAATACCTGAACTGTAGGCAGTCTTCTTATTAATTAAGGCTTAATCCTTCAAATATCACCTTCCTATCTTTAATCTCTTCCACAGACTTTTTAACCTTTATTTCGGTATTCTTCTCTTTGTATCCCACTTGTCACCTGAAGTTAATTAACTTTCTAACCATCTCACTTTCTAACTCACTCACCAACGTTCTACTATCTATCATATTTTTCTAGTAAGCGAACCTGAACTACGTATAATAAACTTAATTTGCATATCACGTCTTCTTCTTAGGAAAAGGTTGATATGTTTAATAGCCCTAAAGATTTCCCAAGAGGGTTAGTGTAAGGACGCGTATAGATCCGTCACAACTTCACGGATCAACGTTTTTGTAGTATCCTGGAGAATCATGTTCTCCACTTTGGGCATCAACAGTATTCAAATGGAACATATATCTACAACAAGATAAATATCATCAAATAACTCCCTAAATGTACCCAAATCTTTCTGTTAACGCTCCATTGACATGAGTTTTTCTTCTCTGGTCCTCTTGGTAACTTGGTCACAAACAAGTCCTATATATATATAGAATGTCATCAATAAAGATGTTTTAAATCGAAATTCCACGCCATCAAATCTTTGTGAATTGTTGTAAATTAATAAAATATTATGAGGATTGTTATGGCTTCATTATGTAAAGTTGTTCATAAGGAACTACACAATTTAATTGCACTATAAGTCAAAAACAGCGTAAGGTGTTATATGTTACCTGCAATTGTATTGGATTATCTTAAGTTTTGTTAGAGATAGTCACAAATGTTCTATATATGAATCTTTAATCACACGGCGCAAAGCAAGCCGGTAATCCATTTCCAACCAAACGTGCGTTAAGCTATCTGCATCTAGTCCATAGATAGTGGGTGTGGTACGCTGTTTCAGCTCCACTAGATCAACAGGGAACTAAGACCTTTAGGTTGGTACCTTCTTCTATTTATGGTTGGTTAGGCTTCTAAATTCTCCAGACAGTGGGATAAAAAGTTTTCACTTCACGACTCATTCTCCACGTTGAGTTTCCCAAACTTCTGAATGGTGGTGCAAACTCTTTCAGCAACTTTTTGCAGTACAGTCGCGAATCCAAGACTTTTGCTTTTGGCAAACAGCCAGTGCTATTAAATTTTTCGTAACACAGATGGATGAATTTTCTAGTTGGAAGTTTTTTCCCGAATCGTGATCGAAAATGCCGTTGCACATCAGACGTGTTGCCCACCTTCTCCACTGAAGACGACAGCATTTCGAGTGACTAATCACATAACACATTCTGAATTGCCCAAATCACTTTCACCAGGTGCGAGACATAAAATTGGAGAGTGTATCTACCTTAATGTTCTCTGAGGTAGTGTATGTCTTTATCTGTTACCGTTTTCTAACATCTGAAATGTGTATATTTCTTTATGAATCAACCTGTACTTATATGAATTCTCAATTCCAGCTGAGATGAATCACTGTTTTCATAAAAAAGGTAATAATGCATATTGGGTTGCAGTTTAATGTTTATATACCTTCATTTTCCCTTACAACCTATGCAATTTTTTACCGTCCGCCTTCCTGACCACAAGAAATAAATAAAAATACAAAAATGGAGGAAAAATGTTCTCATATAACTGTTGTGCAATGGTAGAACTGTAGAGTCTGTGTAATGTGTCTTTCGCTTTATGCAAAGATTCCACACGTAAGTAAACTGAATGTTTACTTTTTCGCACAATTTTCATAACTCGTTTATATAAAAAATTGGGACGTAAACAATAAATCAAATTCATACGGTCATTTCGATTTACGACATGTAACGGAACTCCCTTTTAGATGTATAATATAAACAAAAATGTTTTTGAAGGAAAAAAATTTGAAAACATATTGTACTTTTCAAATACACAATTTACACTATTTCCTGAATATATATCTTATAAATATCTCTCCGTAATGCGTTTGTTTCAAGTATTTTATAAACATTTTTGCAAATGCTGAACTTTTTATGAAAAAAATGTTGTTTTGAGGAAATGTTTATGTTCTAGCATTACAGAACATCTGTCTTCTAAATTCCAACAGTTTTTTTAAACCTTAAATATGTTTCTGGCTACCAAATACTTCATAATTCAGTAACTAGAAATATTATTTTCTTCTTGGTTGTTGTGAGATTGGAGGAGAGATGTAAATGCAAAACAATATTTTATAGAAAGTCTTGAGAATATAAAAGTAGAAGCAGTTAAAAAGGAAACTGCATTTTTATCCAATGATAGAAATAATGCTGCTGCCAGTTAAATGCGTTTATCGCAGATTTGTAGAATGAGTAATCAATTCTTTCTGACAGAGAACCATTCTTTTTCTTCCATTTACTATCTTTTCGAAAAAGATAGTAAATGGAAGTACAATAAAATACTAGATGGAATCAATGCTAGATATAATTTGAAATTAAAATAAAGGAGAAAGTTTATTACAAAATGAAACTGTCGGTTTTTGCAAAATGTGTTTTGAATTGAGTAGTGTTGTTATTTTTTATCCCACTTGTTCGACAGAAACATGTAGACCACGTTCATGAACCCGTACGTTTTGAAACTATGAAAAACTGCTGTAGGACTTGAGAGCAGCTGGCTCTTATGCCAATTAATACAAGTCAACATGTGGACAGGAGTGGCTTGGGTCACATTGCAATTTGGTCAAGAAGGGTAAACTTTAACACCCGTTTCGAGTGTGTTTACAGCAAAGTCTAGCAAGAGTTGTTTCATCTGACCTACTTGACCAAAGCAGCATCAGGACTGTTTACTTCATACTACTCATGTACAGAGGCCGCTCACCAAGAGAAATGGATATCTCCTTCGACCAAGTAGCAATTTTTGAAAAAAGTAAGGCAGTCATTATGTGTAGATTCCTTATGGCTGCTCTTTGGGGCCATACTATCTGCAATCTCCTTCCCGCAGACATTCACATGCTATTGTACCCTCGGAAAAAAGTTGACTGCGTTGTTTTAAACCAACGAATTGACTTAAAGATCAAATCATAATCAATAGAACTGCATCTCTTAAATTTTTATTTATAAATATATTTATCTGCTTCTAAACGCGGAGCTTGCTATTTCTTTTTTACAGTTATTTTTCAAGTATTCTTTACATTTTTCTAATATTTTTTCAAGCACATTGTCTGTTTTTATGAATCTGTTGTCTGAAAATGTGTTAACGAGAAACTCAAAGTTGGAGACGCCAAACTCAAAGAATATCTTCCTGACGCGGCTGTAGGTGTCATAAGTAACCCAAATACGTCATAAACTCAACCAGTTTTGTTAACATCACTGATTAAACAACTTTATTTATAGTAGAAGATTTTTCTCACGTGATTCAACATTAAGATTATTTGTTCTCTCTCAAGAATAAATAGAAATACTGACTAACCAGATCCTCCAATGAAGATACCTTTTAATGCAGAATTTTAAATTTTTGTTGTACGGATGATAGTATTTATACTACAACAGAACACTGGGTATAATAGTGATAAAAAAGGTTAAAAATTATCGACTTAACTGTCATAAATTTTCTACTAACAACTAAATTTACTCTTCAATTAATTTTATATACTTATTCTCATTTACATATTTATCTTTTTATAAATAGTAGTAAAACTTGCAATATCATTAAAAACCCAGGTTAGTTTCCTGAGGAAAACCCACGATAGACACACAGCTAGCTTCGAATATATTTTCCACTTGCATATACTCTCTTTTTAAATACATAACAGAAACATAAAAAATCCAGATTTCACTAGCTACACCATGTAAAAGATTTTTGATTCATAAATATACAATATTGAGTTGGAAAGCTGTCCGAAAAATTAGAATTATTTCTTTCGTAACAATTCCTAAATATAAATAGACAAATTTATGGATAAACAAATTGCATTTAAAAAGATGCACAATAAAGCCTTTAATGAAATTAATAATGTTTGATCTGTAAATGAAGTATTTAATATTCAATTTTCATTATTTGAATATAAAAGCATTATTCGTCAATGCTTAGAGTTATCTAATTATTAGTATATTTTCGGTTCCGTTCCTATTATTTTATGATCGCTAACAATATATATCTCCCATTGTTTTCAAAAGAATGCGTCAGTCAATAAGTTAAATTACTCCAAATTAATTGCTTGGTGCTGTTAATAATGGATTTTACCGCACGAATTATATGTGTTGACTTCATTTGTCTCATTACTAATTTCATAAATGAGTTCAATTTATCTCGTCTATTTATAGTAAACTGTAGTAAAGGTTATAAATTAATTATTTAGTGATAGCCTTGGAGTTCCACAATTTCTTTAATGACGTAATACAATTATGTAGCGAAAACAAAACATCATTCATCATTGAAAATGATAAGTTTTTTTGAATAATTATATTACTGTTCAGTAAGTGAATGCGATTTTAACCAGGCTTTGGACTATATCTTCTTCTGTGAGCGAGTGTGTTGTTCGACACTAATAATTATTCAAAAAATTGTATAAAGATTTTTTAAAAGCATATAAACAGATGATTTTATTAATATTTAGTGTAAGTTGAATTCGATATACAGTAAGTAGAACGTCGTTTATCCCAATCAATAGGAACCGGACACGGTTCGGATACGCAAAATGCCGTAATTTTACCTTGATTTTAAAAAATAATCACTTATTTTCCGCTGTACCATTCTACACTATATATATATATATATCTAATATATAAAATTCTCGTGTCACAGTGTTTGTAGCCAAACTCCTCCGAAACGACTACACCAAATCTTATGAAATTTTGTGGGTATATTCAGTAGGTCTGAGAATAGGACTTAAACTATTTTTATTCCGATATTGCACTTAGTTGAGAAGATATTAATTAAAAACCTTAAAACGCCTAATTGTTTTACTGCTGAGGGTTGTTTATTTGGCTAAACTTCAATTCCGTTTCGGCCGAGTGAAAATCCCCACTTTTTCGACCATTTTAAAATAGCCGTTCAATTTTTGCTTTTAAAGTCAGACGAAAATTAATTACAGAATCGGAAAGATAATTTTTTCGCCACAATACGGTATAATATTTTTTACAAAATAATGATATTTTCTATCTTTTAAGATATTTTTAAAAAAGCATTACAATTGATGCGCTTTTATGAAAATTATTTCTAAATCGTTGCGTATGAATTTATTTTCGTGTTATGAAAACGATATTCTACACTAAATAACTTCAAACCTTTCTCTTTTAGATCCAGTTATTTAAAAAATAAAATGCCCCAAAATTTTTTTTAAAAAAATAGTCAAAATTTTTATTCAACATTGTATAACTTCATCATTTATGAATATAATCGCACGAAACTTTTTTTTTTTTTGCATGTAAAGAAATATTATCCGTAAAATGTACGAAGATTGAAAAAATTGCTTCAAAATTACGGATTTTAAAAAAAATTTTGTGAGAAATGAGTGTTTTTGCAAGAAATTATTTATACAGTACTTTTTGTACATTTTTTTATTTAAAAGTACTTCGTTTTTTAAATTAATGTGTGAAGTTGGAAAGCATTAACTTGAAAACTAAGCCCTAAAAAATAAAAACTTTAATAAAACATACGCGAATTTTTACAGTTAACCAAGCCTTGGCGTCGAATAATGGTTTCGCGCCAAATAGTTTTCAACTGTTTTACCAGAAACTTCACATCTAACTCAAGGGTTAGACCAAAAAGTTCAGACTTAAACATGCGAAAATCAGCAAATTTGGCGATAAAAAAAATTCGAGTGAAAAAGTTATTTTTGTTTCAATTTTCGTCATTTTTCTTTATATAATTTTCAAAATTAAATCTTTATTGATGTCAGATTAAGATGAAAGGATGCATTCAATATATTTCTGAGATTCATTTTTTTAAAATATTTATTTGTATCACAATCAGTGATTTAAAAAATAAAAAGCCAAAAATTTTTTGAACAAATTTTAATAAAACACTCAAAATACTTAAATCAATCGTTTAATAATTTCTTCTTTTGTAAAGCTAATTGCATGAAACTTTTTTCCCATGTATCGAACATTTAAAAAAATCCTCTCAATTTTACTTCAAGATTTAAAATAGTAGCGAAATTTTGTAATTTGAAAAATTTCTACTTTTCTGTCTTTTTCAACATACTATTTTTAAAAAGGCTACATTTTCGTTTCATAAGGCCTAAAAAATTGCAACGAAAGAACTGAAAAGTGAGTGAGTGATTTATAAATTCGCAATGTTCCCCTATTCGAGGGTTTTTGGCGAGGGACCTCGAAATTTTCAACCATGGTTTAGTGACAAGGAAGACACCTGAACATTCACCCATCTCTCCTAATTACCACACCAACGCAAGAACAAATTTCGAAAAAGGGAGTTTTAATGACATAGTTAAAGAAATCACTCACATCGCGCGCATACACACACATAAGAGGAGAACCTGAGGAAACGGGAAATTTCCATGGGGATTAAGTTATTTACTCGGTAAAAGCCCGTGCATCGCCGGACTAAGCGGGGAGGAAAAAACAAAGAAGTCAAAGTAATTTCGAAAAATAATATTGGAAGTGCTGATTTTGTCAAGAGAAGGGAAAATGTTGAACGAGAAAGCCATGATACGCGCACTCACGGGCCATGCACTCACATCGTACGCGTCACACCCACACAGAAGTGCTGGAGTCAGAAATAAAGAAGAAAATTAACCTATGGATTAGTTATACCCTCGATAAAAGCCCGTGCAATGCTGGGCCGGGTCAGCTAGTATATATATATATATATATATATATATATATATATATATATACATATACATACAACCTTTTTTCAGACTCTGTACAGAAGTCTTGGTTGCGTATAGGCAAATTATTATTTAGAAGCATTTTTAATGAAAAAGGAGAATGTTTTTAAAATATGTCATTCCATATGCCCATTGCCAAAAAATGTATTTAAATAATTCTTTTGTATTAATATTCGTAAGGAAATTTTTATATATGTATATTCTAATTCAAATAACACTAACTATTAAAAAAATTTCATTAATACGCTTTTTCAAAACCACGGGTTTTAACAACTACATTAAGTAAATCAAAAATTGACTTCTCATATATATCAAAAGAAGTTCAGACAAATGCGCAATAAAATAAGATAATAACTCTAATGTGATACGGCACTTTTATTTTTACGGCTCCCTATGGAAAATATTGCGAAACCGGGGATCATAAAACTGTATTACCATTTTATTGCTGCATTAAGACTAGTTCCTTTCAATTCATTCTCTCTTTCAGTGTATTTCTAATAATATCCTCAAACTTGTGAGTTTGGTAAATAGTTAAATGACTTATCAGTCTGTTTGTACTTTATTTATCTTGAAGCTTTTGTCATGCATGTCTGGACATTTATATATTCCTCACGAAATACTCTCAGCTTATAACTTAGTATATATGTTACTACAAAGAATAAAAAGGATTCATTCATCTGAAGTTATAGAAGTTTACTCAAATTTGGAAATTAGTGGTCAAAGGAAAAGCGATCTCACACATTGATACAACCAGACAAATGTATCAGTATCTTCTAAATTCTTTATCACTTACGCAAATAAGTATTATGATAAAGTTTTGCTTATGTGTCTACCTTCTAAACCAGGTGTGAGAAAATCTTGACCCACGGACCATTTGCAGCCCGCTGAAAAATTTTCGCGGCCCCCTCCAAGTCAGTCAAAAAACCTAATAGAGACAGACATTTTTCTTTATATTTGGGTCAACACATATATTTGTGTGCTAAGTTTTTCTTGCATTAAGATCAACAAAAATAGATATAAATGCAAATTGGCTGACATTAGCTTGCAAGCAGTGATGAACATTTCAACAACTATAATATCACTCCTGATTTTAAAACTTATTGTAAACAAGTAATGTAAAAAAAAAAACTAAGTCATTTCCTACTTAGGTCAACAAAGGAAAATTTTATTTTTATTACTTTTTTATATACGTATATTACTTGTTTTAACTGATATATATATTTATTGATTTATATATATAAGTTACAATTACCTTTTCTGAGATGCAAAGTCAACATTTAAAAAAATGCAGCCAAAATATTTTCCCACCCCTGTTCAAAACCGGAATTTCTTATTAATTATACACGGATTTCCTTTCTAATTATTTTCCTTTGAGGTTTATTTGACCTTTGTACACTATTTGCTCTCTTCTTTTAAGATTTATTTATAAATTATACACTGAACATCCCTTATATACTATCCCCTCTGTCCTATCCACTACACTTCTATATATTGATTAAGACTCCTTTTCATGCTTCACAAGGTAAGCTTTTCACTTCAGATCTCCAGACGCTCCACGTGAGAGCTCGCTTCAATATGTTCTTGGTATCTGCATTACTGCAGATATTTTGTATTTTAATTAAAACTATTAAATTACATTACTACACATTTTAACCCCTTAACAAGAGCGCTCGAGGTGATTCGAGTGCGCTAAAGAGGTCAAACTGTGCACAATCGAGATAATTCGAGTGGAGTCGTATTTTATGCTGCTGTAATTTTCACACTTAAATATAGGCGAGCACCATCTACCCTCTTGGGAATAAGTTGTGAATTCGTAAATTTTGATAAAGTTTAATTAGATTTCTTATATTTTACGATTTTTAGCGCGTTTTTCACGCAGTGTAAAAAAAGCGCTATTAGGACACAAATTTCGTCTTCGTCTCCTTCCTCGTCTTCGTCTTCGTTCCATATTTTGTCGTACCTTTTTCTCAGCCAATAAGCAACCGATTGACCTCGGGTTTTCGGCATTTGGTCGCATTTGTGCCCTAGATGAGCCAAATCATATTTAAAAGGGTAGTCGGAACCACCTATCCCGACAATGTTAAATTGAGCATTTTTATGTACTAGAAACTAAGAAACTATTAAATGTACAAATTTAAAATTTTGTCTGTATATTAATTAGACTTTTTTATTTAAACTGAAGTGAGCTTTTTCAAATATATTGTTTAGTTTTTTCAAAAACTTTCAACGTAAAGTATCACTATGAATTTTTTGAAAAATGTCATTTTTCACGATAACTGACTGTTACAAAAATATTATGGGTATATTAATAAAAGCTCACTTCAGTATATATATTAACATATCAGTAATATTCAGTGCAGATTGTGCAAGTGCTTCCGTTGAATAGGTTCTGAGAAAATGGTACACGAATTTTAGAAAAACCGTTTTGAGATAATTGCATTTTTATTATAAAATGTCACTTCATCAAAAAAATTATGCATTACAATCTGTATTTGCACTATTTTTTAAAATATTAGCTTATTCTCAATAACTTTTAAGACTTTTTACTTATATCTTTTACTTAGATTTCTCAGAAAATGCATTTATAGCATTTTTCCCTTTTAATCTATCGAGATATTTTATAGCATTTCTATCATTTTTCTCAAATTATGCATCAATTTTTGAAGAATTTTCTGTTCTGATACATTATTGTGATTATAAATCATCATAAATACCATGTGAAAATGTGTCAATACATGAAAATATGACTTTAGTAATACATCATTGTACGGCACTTCGAAAAGTTTCATTAGAGTTATAAATTCACATGTAAACACAATTTCTTAGTATCAGAATTAAAAGGATTCTTAAAATATTACATAAATGGTATCCAAAACAACAACAAGAAAATTAATTTTATGTTTTTAAACAGGAAATTTGTGTATTTTTGGGTATGTAACAAGTTTTGTGCAACGAAAAAGGGCATTGCATTTTCGGATATATTTATGTACCTTTTACTAAGAAACTATTGCACACAAAGCTTAAAAATTTGTGTGTGCATTAAATAAACATTTATCTTTATACAGAAGTGAAATTTTTTTTAAAAAATTGATCAGCCTGTTTAAAAATGTAATTTTTGCTCAGTACAATAATGAATTTTATAAAAATTTTCCTTTTCTATTTTACGACATCTGCTTTTTAGCTTAATGTCTGAGGAATATCTCAAAAATTTCACTTCAGTATATACAATATATATGAAATATAAAATAAAAAATTCCAGTTCTGCATACAATAAATTGATAGAAAAAGAAGACAAAAATTAAGAAATATAATCTTTATAAGACAGTAATACATGAATATATGACATTTCGAAAAGTTGCATTAGTGCTTTGTATATTCGCATGTAAACACAATTTCTTAAAGCAGAATTAAAAAGTTTATTTAAGTATTACATAAATGATATCCAAAACAACAAGAAAACTGTTTTTATGTTTTTAAACATGAAATTTATGTAATCTTATGTGTATAACAAGCTTTACAGGCAACGACAAAAATCATCCCGTATCATCACATATATATGTGCACTTTTTCTCAGAAACTGTTAAATATTTAGACTTCTGATTTAGTCTGAATATTAATTAGACTTTAATATTTATGCTGAAGTGAGATATTTCAAATATAATGTTAAGTTTTTTCAAAACCATGCCCAACATCAAAATATTACTATAAATTTCTTGAAAATTTTCACTTTTTTTCTACGATAAATGTTTTATGTTAAAATATTTTGGGAAAATTTATAAAGGCTTACTTCAATGTACATGGTTATGGTCAGTGTACATATGAGTTATGTTTTATTGAAATTTTATGAGCATCCTTTCATTATTTTCTGAGAAAAAAGAACATAAATTTTTATAAACAAACTTTTTGAAAAATGCATTTTTAACATGAAATGTCACTTCATCACAAAAATATGATTTCCAACATGTATTTGCCACATTTTATTCAACATTAGCATCAAGTCAATATATTTTAAGTAAAAAAAGCATCAAAAAATGTTTTCAAATTCTCAGAAAATACATACATAACATTTTTCAGTTTTTGTTTAAAGAGATATTTTGTAAAATTTACATCTATTATCACAAAATCTCTATAAATTTTAGAAGAATTTGTAGTATTTATGTATTACAAATATCAAAGTAGAGCAAATATCATCATAAATATAATGGGGAAAATTTTATCTATATGGTTTTGTGTGCATTTGAAAAAACATGATTTTACGTCATTTCGAAAGTTTTCATATGTGTTTTGTGTGTTCACATGCAAACATAAGTTTCTAAGACTTTTAAATTTCAAAAGTTTCTCTAAACTGTACACATGATTTCTTAAACAGCAAAAATAAAACTGTTTTTATGTTTTTAAACATGATATTTAGGTATTTTTATGTATTTAACTAGTTTCTTGCAACGACAAATGGCATTACACATCTGAATTTTTGTATGTACAATTCATTCAGAAACTTTTGAATATTTAAGTTTAAAAACTTCTCTGTACAGTAAAGTAACATTTATATTTATACTGAAGTGATATTTTTTAAAAAAAATTTAGTTTTTTAAAAACAGACTTTTATTTATCATCACTGAATTTAATTAAAGTTGTTTGTTTTTTGACACATGTGCTCTTAGCTAAATGTTTTTTGTTTGTAATATTTTCAAAATATTACTTCAGTATCCACAAGAATGCATAAGGAATATATAATGTAAATTTGCAGCTTTTTTTTTCACATACAGTAAATTTAGAAAATTTTTATTTTTTTAAATGTAATTTTAAAAATATAAATTATGAAAATAGTAGTTTTGAAAAAAATCATAAATTGTGAAAGTAAATTTTTAAATACTAAGAAATAATACTTTAAAACACTTGGAAACATGTTGTAACTCGAAATTCCGCCACCAAACTAATACAGTTAATCAAACAGTCAACTGTTATCTAAAGTTAATTGCGTTTGAATAAACAAAAAGAAGGCTTTGCAATTGTTTCAGGATATTTAAAAGTCAAATATTTGTCAAAAGGGGGGCGTGGCCCGCCAGTGGATGATTTTTTAAAAGTCATTTTGATATAGTTCTAATTGAAAATATGGCATAAATGTTATATCCCTAGAAAGGTAATGAAATACAGATTTCAGAAATATCAAAAACTCAAAATCGATCATTTCATGATTTTTACCCTACTAACTTCCCTTAAATTTAAAAATTTGTAAATTTTTTTAAAAATAAAAAATTTTTTTTTTTAAGTATAGTACTACTTTCTGTTAGTAAAAAATTCATTAGTTGCATTATTGTAAAATACAACATGTGAAAAACGTGCTAAAATTACTTGGTCATGCCAATGATTGATATATTGTTTTTTTTTTGTTATCAGCAATCCGAATTCATGTATGTTTCTGCAAAAATGTAAATGAAACACAAATTTTGATTTCAGAAGCAAATTAGCAGAAAAATATTTATATATAAATCTATCATAAACATAAAAAATAGGGTAGACCAAAATATTCTCTAATTCTACGAATAAAGGAATGTCATTTTTTAAGTTTTGTTCCAGAAACATAATAAATTATAGTTTGAAAAAAAACACTAAAAAACACGCTTTTATACTGAATAGAACTAAAAAGTACAAAAATAATTCTTGAGAAAGAATAAAATGATTAACGAGAAAATGAATGTCATTGTGGTAAAAGCGTGGGGTACTTTGTACTACATTTTTACACTAATTCAGCTTTTCGGAATAGAAGTTAGAAATTATACAATTGATACACCCCACGCTTTTACCCCAATGACATTCATTTTCGCGTTTATCATTTTATTCTTTATTAAGAATTATTTTTTTACTTTTTAGTTCGATTCAGTATAAAAGCGTGTTTTTTAGGTTTTTTTTTAAAACTATAATTTATTTTTCATTTTTTAGTTTGAACTACAATAAAAGCGTGTTTTTTAGTTTTTTAAACTATCATTTATTCATTGTTGAATTTATCCTTGAGTTTGATATTTGAAGCTGGAATTACGTGGCTGTGGAATTAGTCTTGCTCTTCAACGGATATTAATTAACGGGTCAGAAGTGTATTTATTCTTTCCGTTTACGAGGCCTCGGATCGTTAAATTAGATTCCGTCTCTTTGAACAGGTCAAACAAATAAAGTGTGTAAAGAAGAAAAAGTTCGAATTACAAAATTTTTTAATGTATCATGTTTTTTTTATGGACTAAATATTATTAAATTCCTCCTTTTTGTTTTTGTTTTCTTTTTTCACATTTTCCTGCATTGTCATCCACTTCCGAGCTATAGTCCAAATTTCAAGTCTCTAGCTCCTCGGAAAGTCACACAGTTTAAAATCAATTACAAAATTCCACCCAGATAGACATTAAAGAAAGCGAGTTAATAAAAACATGATAATATTAAGCGTCAATCGTTTTTTCACCTTTTAAACGTGTTCCTTTCATGTTAATTCATATAATCATTTCTAAGCGTATTGCTTTATAAAAATTAAAAATATTTAGCAGTTAAAACGCAAATTAATTTTTTTCACATGCTCGAGCCTTTTTTTTATTTTCATTTTCAGAAAAATGTTTATATTATGGTTAGAAATTGCTAACACACACCCACCCTCCACTTTCTGAGATACAGAAAACTTCTTTTGTTTGTTTTATTTCTTTTAACCGCAAGTGTATTTTATACTTGCATATACAATTAGAGTTAAATTCAAAACGCTCGCTTTAGGGTTACTTCTTATTCTTTTAGTCGCCAAATCTGGAAATGATGTAGGGAATTAGTCGCCATGTCTGAAAATGGGATATGGAACTAGTCGCCAAATTTAAAAATGATATATGCAATAAGTCACCAAATCTGGAAGTGATATATGGATTTGTTGCCAAATCTGATTATCCTTATTCCTGACGATCCTGAAAAGGACAATGGAACCAAATTATGAAATTATTGTATTGTCAACGGTCCTTGACAAGTGTGCGAAATTTCGAATGAATCCGATCTTTTTAAGTGGGTAAAAATCGAGTTCTAAGATTCCGTTACATGCAAGTAAAACTTATAAAAGCGTGTTAAAAAAAGAAGCTCCCACCAGATACTGCGTTGCGTGCTGTGCTAAGAAGGATACCAATGGAAAGTGGAAAAGAAAAGAAAGTATATTATACGTATAAATCAATTGCAATGTTGCACCTTACTTCCAAATATATCCCACAAAAGTAAATTTTAATGGATTTTTTTAAAAATAAATACTATTATAATTTTCCTTTCCATTGAAAACAATAAAGAAATATTTTTTTCGAAATAGCAATTCGAAAAGTCGATGTACATTCCTTTCAAATATTCAGTTCTTACCTCTGAAATATGAATCAAAAGCCAAAATTAAAATAAACATTTTGATAGATTTTGCACTATTTTTTCATATAGAAATATACAATATATCTATATATATAAAGGAGAAAAGCGACTCACTCACTGACTGACTGACTAATCACGAAATCTCTGGAACTATTCAACCTACAGACTTCAAATTTAGTAGACATGTTCCTTTGATAGAGTAGACATCAGCTAAGAAAGGATTTTCCGAAATTCGAAACGCAAGGGGCGTTACGGGGGGTTAAGGGCTTTAATAATAATTGTTTCCATGTTTAAACTACTTGATGTACAATCTTGAAATTGGGTAAGTGGACTCCTTTCAGAGAGTAGAGATCCGCTACAAAATGAGTTTGCTGAATATCGACACCCAAGTGGCGTTGCAGGGGCTTAGGGGGCGTTATAGATAATTATTTCCATTTTTAAACTATTTGACGCACTGTCTTTAAATTTGATATATATAGATTCTTTTCGTAGAATAATGATCAGTTACAAAACGGGTTTTGTGAAAACAGACTTCTAAGTGGCGTTGCGGGGGATTAAGGGGCGTAATAGATAAATATATCCGTTTTTAAACTACTTCACCTACCTGCTTGAAAATTGGTATGAATGTTTCTTTCATGGAGTAAATATCCGCTACAAAACGGGTTTGGAGAAAATTGACCCCCAAGGGGTGTTGCGGGGGGTTAAAGGCAGATATAAATAATTATTTCTTTTTTTAAACTATTAGACTCACAGTCTTGAAATTTGGTTAGCAGATTCCTCTCATAGGATAGAAATACACTGCAAAATGTGTTTTGTGAAAATCGACCCCTAGGTGGTGTTGCGGGGTTCAAGGGGCGTTATTGATAATTTTTTTGCATTTTTAATTAATTGGACGCACAGTCTTCAAATTTTGCTAAGCAGATTCCTTTCATAGAGTGCAATTCCCCTAAAAAATGGGTTTTGTGAAAACAGACCCAGAAGTGGCGTTGCGGGGCTCAAGTGGCGTTATAGACAATTATCCCCATTTTTAAACTGTTCGACGTACAGTCTTGAAATTTGATAAGCAGATTCCTTTCGTAAAGTAGAGAACCGCTACAAAATAGGTTTCGCGAATATCAACTACCAAGTTTAATTTCGGGAGATTAAGAGGCGTAATCGATAAATATTTCCATTTTTAAACTACTTGATCATCCTGCTTGAAAATTGGTAGGCATGTTCCTTTCATGAAATAGAGTTCCTCTAACAAAGAGTAAAATGAAAATTGACCCCCAAAGATGTTTGCGAGGGGTCAAGAGGAGTTACAGAAAAAAATTCCTGTTTTTAATTGTTAGACCCATATACTTGAAATTTGTTAAGCATGTTTCTTTTGTTGAATAGGGATCCACTAAGAATAAATTTTAAGCAAATCAAGTTCTGGGGGGTTTCAGGGGGTTACTGGGACGTATTGACAAAAAAATTACTTTTTTCGAGCTACAAGGACTATAATAATGAAATTTGGTTTGCATTTTTCTTTTGTTGAATTGAAATCCGCTAAGAGGGGTAATTTTGGAAAACGGCTCTCAACGGGATTACGGGGATATTTATAGTAAAACTTTTGCTTTTTTCTGTTAGATTTAGACTTGAAATTTGGCTTGCATGTTCAATTTGCGGAGTAGAGATCCACCGAAAATTGTTTTTGCGGGAATCCACTTGGTTTTTGAGTTACGAAAGAGCAAACATCATTCTATGCTTCAATTTTAGAGATTTTTAGAAAATACCAATTAGATGAGTTCTGCCCTTTTTTCTTATCAACAGGTGACAGTTACAGGTATAAGTATATTTTTCAATTCAATCGAATTCTTAATGCTAGGACTTAGATATCAATAATTTATACATATATATAAGCAGTAAAAATTTATAAAACATCATGAAATACCCGGCGAAGCGGGCGGGTAACAGCTAGTATATATATATACATATTGCTAAAATAAGTTTTTAAAATGTTTTCTTAAGCAAAAAAATTGCGGTTTCTTCTAAAATAATTTTTCCGTTAAGAGGTTAGATAAGTTTATAAAAGTATCGCTAATATGTGCAAGAGTTGTATAATACAAAAACAATAAAAAAGCAATGGGATCTATTTCTTCGGTCACAAATATATCAATTTATCGCTTTAACTTTTCTACTTTCACCAGAAGTTCTAAAAGCCTTCCACTTATAATATTATATTATTACTCATAATCATTGTGAAAATAGTTTTTGGATTGAGAAAACATGTACTGCGATACTTTATTTGCGGACTCCTGCTGTTTTTCTCCTAAGCAAATGCAATATCCCTTATATTTGACATTCTAACGGCAGGAAATAAATGAACCCTTCATGTCTCGGTTCTCTACAAATATGTTATTGCAGAAAGTATCCCGTTTCTGTTTCTCCGAACGACTTCTGATCCAGTAAATGTGTTCACCGCCACTCAAGAAACCCCCAGAGCATGCAACCCCCTCTCTTTCCCAACATTATCTTTCTTATTCATTCAATACTTCTCAATCGTTTTCGAAGAATGGAAATGTATAAGTTATGTCGATCCCATAGAGACCCCTTGCGGTTTACTGCTCTGTGCAATGCCGTTATTTTTGTTATGGAACGGTTTTATGAGTCTCGATTACGTGGTAGTACTAAAGTTAGATTTATTACCTTATAAATAATGTTTTACGATTATTATTTGTATTTTGCCTCTTCATTATAGGATTATATAGTGGTCTTCTCCACAGAATAATTTGATCATGCCTTGTATTTTTGTACCTTGTCAAATGTGTTATGGCTTTTATATCAATGAATGTATCTGCAGAATTTCTCACCACCATCTGGTCATTTAATTTAAGAAGTGGCAGCGGTAGCCTTGTGGTCAAGGTAACGGTCTCGTGGCTGGCATGGCATGAGTTCGAGCCTAGCGCAAAGAGGGCTGATCTACCTTAAATATAGCGAGGCTCAAATGTTCTCCCGCTGGTGTTGTGTGGGAATTAGGAGGGGTGCCAGCTCCGGTGTTGTTCTCGTCACTTTCCTACCGCTCAAAATTACGAGGTCTGTCGCCAAAAGCCCTCATGTGGGCATGTTAATATTCCCTCACTTAGATTTTAGAATTATTTTTACTCTTCTGCATTTTTCAAATTTTTGTTTTGTTTTGTTTATTTTGAGTGAATTATAAAGTTTTACAAATAGTACACCACAATTATTGTATGACAATTAATTTGTTTCTATTTATTTTTTTTTTGTCCTACAGTGGCTCTTGCTCAAGAATATATCCAAAAATGTACCCAACTAACAGTTTTTAAAGAATATATTATCACTGATTTTTCCCCACTGTATCTGTGAGTGGGCTTGTTTAAGTATTAATTGTCAGTGTTGCGTCTGTGGAGTCTCAGGCATGAATTTTGGTACCACGAAAGATCCGCCATACTAAGGGGCTAGTACACCTTAAATCTTTCAATGTTGGAAAAGTTATCACATTGGCATGTTATGGAAGTTGGGAGAAGAGGGTCGGGACAAATCAGGCGCAGTCCTGAAGTTCAAAATTAAGGAGTTCGTCCGCAGTACCACTAATTGTAAGCAAGTGAAGATGATGGTCTCTGGGGTATATATCTCAATCTCCGAATTCACACTTGAGGACTCTTCCACATGTCATCAAGCTTATAAAAACTCAGTATCTCAGTTCCATTTAAAAAACAGCATTTTACTAAACCGGGTCTTACAAGGGATCAAGAATCAAACTTGGGATTCAAATTAGTCTTTCACTAAACACGGAGTTTGAGATTATGATGACAAAGAGGCTGTTGGGATTATCCTTATAAATAAATGACAAAAATGCTTCCTTAAGATAATTAAAAGAAAATCCCAGTATCATTATCTCTACCAAAAATTACTTTTAATCCCGTATTGATTTACTGTTTATCATCGAGTTAAGTCGTTAGTAAGTGAATATGAACGCGCACCACTACAGCTACTCAATGGCTTTTGGCGTCGGACCTCGTAATTTTGAGCCGTGGTCAAGTAACGAATGTAACACCTGAGCTGGTACCTTCCACACCACACCAACGGGAGGACGTTTGAGCCTCGACAAATTTATTGTGCATCGCTCTCCTACATAGTCTACAACTGTACTAGGATTGAACTCATGATACTCCGGCCACGTTTCCTTTACCTTGACCACTAGGCTTCCGCGGCTACTTGTTTATCATAGAATTTTCTCTCAATAACAGAAAAGAGATTGTTAGTGAATCTGGTAATGTAAACCACGGTCAAGTGATGTTAACAACATCTAAGCTGTTGTTCCACTTCCGTAACTTCCACATTATCCCAGCATCCGGAGTTTAAATCTAGAAATTATCTATTTCAGAGCAATTACATAAGCAAATGTATTATTTATATTAATTGTCACGGAACCATCTATTACTTTTTAAAAATCATTTACTCACCCACAGTTCAGTTTTTTTTTTCAGTTTAAAATAGTAGCTCAGTGTTTATAAAATATTCGCTTTTAATTCGTTATGATTTTAACACTGTGAATAGATGAACCATTTCTAATATATTTCATGCATATAAGTCAGTGATTCTCAACCACCGCGCAAAATTTCCAACATTTTTTATTTAAATTACTAATTTATACTCTGTGAAAAAAAATAAAATCCAGAATTGAATCATTAGGCCGTTTTATAGAAATAAACTAAGTGTATTCGCGGAATATTTAAGTTTTCTTTTCGTGGATAAGTAGATATAAAAAAGTTTGATTGGGAACGTAATCCATTTGAGATAACGGTATGTAATAACGATGTGTATATAAATTAATTCGAATGAGAGGAAGAATTTATACCAATCTCTAATAATCGAGATTTAATTTCAAAACATTTGGAATAGTCAATTAATTCCTTTTGAAAGAATATTAGTGGTTATTATCTCATAATAGTCAAGAAAATTTTTAAAATATTATAAGAAGTTTCTATATCTTATTTGCCTGAATTCTGATTTTAAGAATTAACAAAAATAAAAGTGAAAAAGGGTAGAGAATTTTAAATGGAGATAACGGAAATGCGAGTGGTATTATCATTTTTATGACCCAATACAAGCGAAATTATCAAAAAAAAAAATCATCAAACTCAAATTTCTTATATGGTAACGGTAACGGTTATACATTTACGTGGAATCTTAGAGAAATCTCTCTCTATCATCCACTCATCATAATAAATAGAAAAAAATAAGAAGAATTTGCTGAAGTGTTACATAAAAATATAAAGCAGTCCACAATGCGCAACAACGTTGGTGGAGGGGTAAGGGGGAAAGCACTCATCCAGTGGATTTAGTTAATGTAGTCACATCTCTGACAACCACGCCCGTCTTTCAACCGGTTGCCGTATCTCGGCGGAACGAGGGGGGGAAAGGGAGGAATTTCTTTAATATCAAACATTAAAGAGAATATTATTTCTAAGTCCGTTACTCATCACCTCTTAAATATCTGCGTGCAATTATTGAAAGGAGATTTTAAATTACCACTTGGGAAAAAAGTAAGAAAAGGTGGAGAAGTTTAAAATAGGCTCAAGTTGTCACACTAACCGCAAGCAAAGGCTTGCATGGAGGGGGGTAATAATTAGAGTGAAGGAAGTCTTGCAAAAGAAAACAATGAGTGATAAATAATTTAATTAGTATCAAGACATTCTCATCCTTTTCAGAGCTGGGAAGTGTTGATATGAGTGGTTAAGGACTGCTCTATGTCTCTTAGAAGAGCTAGGGATAGAATTATCATAAGCCAGGATTTCTCTGATGGATTCATTTGGAATGTGTGGTAACCGGTTTAAAAAAATTTTCTCATTGTTTTTTAAGGAAATCAAGAAGCGGCGGAACGTTAAGATCTTTATACAAGACTTCGTTCCTGACAAACCAAGGTGCGTTTGCTGCTCTACGCAGTTGAATGCTTTGAAAAGTGTGCAATCTTTTCAGGTGAGTCACTGCCGCACCTGGCCCAGATGGGAGAAGCGTACAGCTTGATGGGGCGAAGAATGGCTTTATATAACAGAACCTTGTGCCTTAACTGCTTTTTAAAAAATATAACTTACAAATCAATCTTCAAATACTTACTTTTACTTTTTCTGTAATTTTGTGGTCTCATCGTCAGATTATTGATAATCTTTTGAGTACACAGATAATCATTCACAAAAAATGTCTCTGTAGCAGTATACACCAGAGAGCCATTAAATCATGACCACTCCTCACCAATAACAACGAGCTCACCTGCGAAAAAAACTACACAGTTGGCTGATGTTAGTTTTTATAAATCATCCATGCAATGTATTTCAACAAATAGGGTTTTAAGCTATTTAATGAAGAGATGAATTGGTTTCATCAATTTTCAATAACTGTCAAATCGTTATACGAGTAAGCTGCAGCCAGTAAAATGAATATTTGAAGTAGCACGTTTAGTGTGCTCCTCATGTGCCGAGTATTTACCGAAAGTTTGTATGGATGGTGAAACGATAATTTTCTTTCTCCCATGCGCTGACTCGCTTTTTCGGCTACTATGCATTGATTCCAGAGGCGAGTGGAGACTGTTATGCATTCTTCACCCAAAACTAACGGCGAAAGAGGTCATATAATCTGTAGCTACAAATATAATCTGTATCATCTGTAATCTGTATGATCTACAAATATATCTGGTCATATATAATCTGTAGTGACTCCAAACAGTTCATGGAAATATTGATCCCGACAGAGGATGACTTTGAGCAACACGATAATGCAGTATATCATAAGGACCGAATCGTTCTGGAATAGTTGAAAAAAGTTTTGGTGAATTTTAAAAGATGTTTTGGCCTACAAATGCACCAAAAATGTGAGTCCAATCAATAATTTATGGGTTCTACCATCCAATTCTTATAGCCACCCTAAACTCATGAGAATTTTAAAACCAGTTGGTGAGTGACTTCAGATTACTTATCAAATACCTTGCCGTGTCAAAGACTTGCCAGGGGCTGTCGGGTTTAAGGAAGTAAGATTGTACTACTTCATACTATAAGGAGGGGAGGGGATATAATGTAATGGCTCTTCAGTGTATAATCATATTTCATACAGGATACCACTATTGGTCATGGGTATGGAATATTATTTCAAATACACTATTGAAGGAAATTCTTTTCATTATGGACGACTTACATTATTTAAAAAACATTTTTGAAGTGATAACTTCTTTGGGCACGTTTTGCTGAAGAGTGAATTTAAATGAAGCGTCAGGTTCGGTTTCGTTACGGTTATTAGGCTCCGCTCGAAAATCATGCTCATGGTCGGCAACGCGCGTTTTGTTTAGAGCTGAAAACTTCTTAGGTGCTTTTTTTTAAGTAAAAAATTCATGCACACTTTTCCTATGAAACCTTATTTTCTTTGTTTAAATATTATTGCTATGCAGCTCACTTCCACATAACTCCAGCAAGTGAGAAAAGCAAGCGATAGAAAAAAAAAAGATTATTCTTATGTAGGAAATTGAAGATAAGAAGTAACGAAATACGATCTATATTTTTATTAAGTAGAAAGGCCATTTAAAAGCAAAAATGTGTGCCAAAAAATTAAAATCTGAAATTTTAATGAAGTTAATTTTACGAGAAAGTTTTCAATATTTTGGTTAATATTAATGATGACAACAAAGAGATTACGAAAATATAAAAGCATTAATTGTAAATAAGTACGAACCTTCACCTTTTGTTTGCTTAGAGATTTTCTAAGAAAAGTAAATGGCTCTAAAGGCATAAGTTTTCCTAGTCTTACATAGTTTTCGGCTATATGTATAAATTTTATAAATAGTTCTTACGTATTATGGGATCGATTTTAACGATATTCTATGATAGAAAGCAAATGGTTGTCAATTCAGCGCGACGACACATGGGAAATTCAGGTGACGAACTATCTTGAACGTTGGCATTGCTGCGATTGTACGTATAAGTACAATATAAACACATATATTATATAAATCTACGTAAATAATTAGACTAATTGATATTTAAATCGTATATACTCATATAATTGTACAGGAATGCATACTTATTTAAAAATTGTCCTTTACAGAAAATGAATGAAATAAACAAATTCACCGATAAATGGGTACGGGGAAAAAAACTACTTAACGCCAGTATGCGAAAATGTCGTAAAAGAAAACATAGTACATACGAACAATTACATTCTCTTGTCCAAAATGAATTAAAAGTTTTAGTTTCTATCATGTGGTCTCATAAGAACACACATACTTTTTTGTTTATCTTATTTGTTCAAAACATGCAAAACAGGCATTGTACAGGTTGATATTAAGTTATAAATACACATATATTCAAAAGATTCTTAAAAAATTCCTAACGATACATCTCCACATGGCTTCAGAGTTCCACGTCCGTTGCATTACGATAAATGAGCTAAAATGTATGAAAAGGCTGAGGTGCGAAATGCCCAAAGTCAATATATATATATATATATATATAATTATGTTGTCATTATAATATATCAAAAGTATGAATGAAACTGTTCTATGTTCCCGTACATAATTAAATGGCACGTGTTGATCTCACGTGAAATGCGTCATCGATGACGTCATACGAGTAATCTTCCGCTTTTATAAGTTCCATGAATGGGTTCCCTTAGGCAAAGAATGCTAAAAAAATATGCATATTTAAAAAGTAGTGCAACTAAGCTATTCTTTTGTATTGGAGAAGCTTGTTTTCACTTGCAAGTGCTTTTAGTGTCAAAAAGTGATACGCTGCTCGTTTTAATGTTGACAAGTCAATATTTACCGTCAACAAAACTGTGAAGCAATTCAATACGGGAGGGAAGATTAAAGTAAAAATAAATAAAATTTTATAAGGTCTTTTTTACAGTGTAATAAGATTTTAGTGAACAATGTATATTTATTTTCACGACATGGATAATGTAACTGTATTTTAATGGCAGTATTAATGAATGCGCCCTTTTATCTGCAAGTATCATCATCCCTAGAGGAGGAAACTACTCAACCGCACAGTTTTAAAATCGCATTATGTACAACACATGGTTGATTTTTTTTATGGTAATGGAGCCTTAAAAAAGGTGATTCTTTTTTTTTTCTTCCAGAAAGATATGCAATCATATTCCCACTAATTCTCATGTTAGTTATTGTTTGAGATCTATTCAAAATTACAATTCAAATCGCACTCTAAATTTAACAATGTTTTTAATTTAATTGTTGTTGTCGTGTCCTTCCCGAAGGGAACGAATGAAAGTTGCCAGAGCCTATGAGGCAGGTTAGATTTCTTAACGATAGATGGCGACACCACCTATCTCCACCTCTACAATTTAGGCATAGAACTGGAGGGGATGTAAATATTCTTCAGCCCCTGCACTCGTGGGTTTCACTACGATCACCCACAAGGCTTTCCGACCCACTGATTTAACAAACACGTACTCCGTGTGTACTCGGTGGTATTTGGTGGCATCGGACATCGAACTCAAGCCCTCCGGTCTGGAGATCGATGCTCTAACCACTAGGCTACCCATGGTCCTAATTTAATTTAGGTAACTAAGAATTTAATTGTAAAAACATATAATGATATTAAAATCTTTATTTTTCAAAACTGAAAAACTAATTTAATATTGTTTACGTAATCTTAATTGCTCGTGAGAATATTTTGGTAGAAATATTGAAAAATACTCCATAAGATATCGTAGAAATCAAAAAGTTCTTGAATGCAAAAAGCATGGCATGTTTTTCATTTTATATTGATTTTGTGCTAGGTTACCGTAATTCGTTCGCTAATCGTTGCAGCATTTATAAATAAAAGTATATCAAATACAAAGTGAACCGTAAATATATACTAAAGCAAATTCCTTTCGTCTGTTTATCATTACTAATATGGTTTCCAAAATATTAACACATTTAATAATTATTAAGTACGAGAGAGAGAGAGAGAGAGAGAGAATAATTATAACAGAAGTGCATTATCTTAAAAAATTAGAGACAAAAACTGAATCAGAAAAAAAGACCTCAGATTTTTTTAAATACATTATTTTTTTTCGGTGCAAATGGTACCGAGGGAATATAGTCACAGTGTTAAAAAATATTAAAAATGAAATTGCTTGCTATAACTTATAAATTCTCAGTTAATTAGTATCTGATTATTTATTAGTATTAAGCTTTGGAGATATGTCTCTAAAATATACTTAATACGTAAGTATATACAATTAATAGAGACTTAATATATAAGTATAATATATTATGTGGGAAAAAAACCAAAATTTGCATAACAATTAAAGCAGTGCTCTAAGTATCATTGTTGTCAGTAAATAAAGAATGTAGAACCTTGTTTTGCTTTTAGAAACCATTAATCTTTGGTGGAGTGGCAACTCCGATATGTTTTAGCTCTTGAAAAATAAAAGTAAATAAATAGTGTTATTTATTCTTGTTATCTACATCTGCAATTCTTGTATGTTTCAACAGCTAAAAGGTTAGTTGATGATAAACACAAATAAATAAACATTATTCCGGTAATAAAATTTCATTTGAAGACCATTTTTACAACAAACTGTATAAAATAATGATTAAATACACAAAAAATAAAAATAAATAATTAATATAATGTGAAATACGTTTTTCGCAAAAACGCTTCAGACGAAATATCGGTTAACACGAAATAATACAACGGTCCCGGCAATCTACTATGTATTTTCATGCACTTTTTCTCCTGTCATGAAACGAAAATCGCTTAACACAAAATCATTTTCCTTCTGGGAATAAACAAAATACGAAAACAGCAGCCGGATTGAATTACTCTATTGTATTGGGTTGATGCATAATTATCCGGCGTTTTTCCAACAAATTTTATTTAACAAAATCAGTAAAAATATTTGATAAAAACATGGTTAAACGATTATTCGGGAAAGTAGTCGCCGACTACTTTAATTACTGCTAGCCGTTTGCCTGGTAGACGGTCAATTCCACAAGCGAAGAAGACACGATTCTTAGAGGTGATCCACACGCTTTGACATCGGCCACCAAGTCATCGGATCGTCGATCCCGAGCCTGATCGTGGAAATCCGATGGCCAACCTCTTCCTGGCTTATCCTCCAAGCTTGTATCGCCTGATTTGAAACGGGCAAACCCCTCCCTACACTGACTTTCGCTGATTGTCCCTTTGCCAAAAAGTTGGTCGAGATCGCGAAATGACTGTGCTGCTTTCCATCCATTCTCGAAGTGGTGGCATAATATGGCGAATATGACTATGGTTTTCGACACGCATTTTTCTAAAACAATAGAATAGATTATTTTTATACAAAAATTATAAACAATACGCTGCTTTTCACTGATGAAAAACGCGCTGATATAAACGCCGGATAATTATGCATCAACCCAATATTATTGGAAGAATCCATTGCAGTAGATGAGGATAGTGTGTGAAGAGCCCCAATTGCGGCAGACAAAGACATTTTGTTTGTTCAAAGCTCAAAAAATACAATTGAAGCAGATTTCAACGATAACAGTGATTTAAATATTGCTGCTCCTGTTTCCACGTCATCCAAAATGAGGAACATCATGAAAAGCAAGCGCAGTTATTTAGACACACTTTCCAATGGTGAAATGAATAAGAAAATGAGCGGCATCGAACAATTCGTTGACTATTTGTCGCTAAAAAAGACAACACAAGGAAAAATATAGGATTATTTCCCCAAAACTCAATGAAAAAATGTTTGGTTTTTCAAAAAATTTGAAAATGCTTGTATCAAATTTTAATAAAATTTTGTGAATAATTTTGCTTCATTGATATTTATTAAATACATGCATATATACATATCTGTTTAAATAAAATGTACTCTGATAAACTTTATTTTCTTAAAATAGTTTTTTTCTTGCAATATCCCTTAACACGAAATTCTTTTAACACGAAAAAAATATTTCAGTCCCCTCAATTTCGTGTTGAAAGATTTTGACTGCCTGTTTCAACAGTTAAAAGGCTAGCTGATGGTAAAAAAAATAAGAGTAAACATTATTTCTCTTCAACAGTAACATAATTTCATTTGGGGACCATGATTCTATACATAAAAAAATAGAGTTTTCAATTAATCTATCCTAATATTCTTTTCCCCCCGTCTTTTCGACTTCAAACGAATCTTCCATGATATGTTAGGTCAGGTAGGTATAAAATTATTAGAAAATAGTTCATTTTATAGAAATTCCTGAATTCACTTGCTTTCTTTTTCTTCCGTCATCACTCGCTTTAGCTTTGTTTACGATGTTTTCATTCTCTATTTTATCTCGAGATATAGTGCCTTATTATGCCTTCATAAATTTTTCCTCCAAAACATTCCGAGTTGAATAGTATCCAGCATTTTGTTTTCGTTCGTTGCAACCATAATACTTTTTATCTCTTCCATTCTCTCCAGTAGAAGTTCCTTAAAAATGAGAACGTTATTCCGGTATCCAATCTCGAAAATTGTCTGATGAAATCTGTTTTGGAAGGAGTTATGCCAAGTAATTCTTTTGAAAATCCAGACTTCTTAAGTCTGAATTCGAACATATGGCTTTTACGAATTTAAAATATGTGATTTTCGGAAATCTGATCAACGTTTTTTCCTTAAAATATACTTTTACTTCGAGTTGTAAGTAAATGCAAATTATAGGTTACGGTTTGTTTGGTAAATATGAATGAAAATTGGGGATTTTAAAACCGTTATAATAATTGTAAAAAAATGTATTCTAATATATTGTGTACAATTCGTTAAACGAAAAATGATAAGGCGTGATTGAAATCGCAACCAGCACCCCATTTTTCACGAGAGCTTATTAACGCCACACTCTCTAAAAGGCAACACGAGGGGGACGCATTTCGTGATTTGGAACCGAAGATGTGACGAGGAAGACACCTGAACTGCCTCCCTCCCTTCCACACCATGCCAACATGGAAATTTAATCACAACGGATTTAACATACAGCAGCCCCTCGACATCTAAAACTCCTTTCTAAATCTTGTGTTATGTTTGATACATTAAAGGAAAACAGTATGTATATATATACACTGGTGTCCAAAAGTTAAGCTTAAATCGTAAAATGTGAAAAACACGGAGTAAATATTCGCAAAATCATTCCAAATTTCTTGCGGATATTAATTGGGTGAAGAAGAAACATTAGGTTTATGCAAAAATTTCAGTCGACTACGTCCTGCGCGAAACACCGGGCACGTCGGAACGCGGAGAAACGGATTCACGCAGCATAGGCATTTCAGACAAGTTTCATGCAACTGCTGTGAGAAGGAGCGTTGTTAACCATCAAACAAGGTGAATGATGGCACAAGTACGCCAATTGGACATGTTTACGAAAAGAAGAATCGTCGGAACGCTTGAATCCTCACGACCACAAACCGAAGTGTCTCGAATTCTGAATGTGGACCAGTCTGTGATATCAAGACAGTGGCAGAGGTTTCAAAGAACGGGAGATGTTACCCGACAACCAGTATCAGGTCGACCAAGAGTCACAACCCCTCGCCAAGACCGATATCTGGTAATAAGTGCGTGACGTCATGACTGCCCCTCTGACGCGCCAGAGGGGCAGTACTGCCAGAGCACTGGGTTCGGCGCACACAGTCGCCACAGAAATACGAATTTCGAGACAAACTGTTTACAGGTGATTCAATCATGTTGGCCTATATGCCAGAAGACCAGCAGTTTGCATTCCCCTTACGTCTGCGCATAAACGCGCTCGTTTGAACTTGAGTTTGAAATATCAACATTGGAGTGTAGGAGAGTGGGCCAATGTGATGTTCAGTGACGAGTCCCGGTTTAGTCTGAGTAATGATTCTCGGCGGGTAACGATATGGAGAGAACGTGGAACACATTTTGAACCAAGAAACATAACGGAAAGACATCATTTTCCATCAAGGGTAGTAATAGTATGGGCAGGCATCATTATGGATGGTCGCACAGACCTCCATTTTCTTGCCACAGGGTCTGCGACAGCTCAAAAGTACAGAGACGAATTTCTTGAACCTTATGTTCGCTTGTTTCGAGTTGCTATCGGTCCTGACTTCATATTCATGGATGATAATGCACTATGTCACCGAGCGGTGCTGATTGATGACTTCCTTGAGATGGAAAACATCCATCGCATGTCGTGGCCTGCGAACTCCCCTGATTTAAATCCTATCGAGCGTGTATGGGATATGCTCGGGAGACAAATTGCAGCCCTTTCGCTCCCACCAAGCTCCGTTACAGAACTGAAGAGAGCTCTCCAAGAAGCTTGGAGCTGTTTGAGCCCACAACTCATTCATCATCTCATAGCAAGTATGGTAAATCGCTGTGCAGCGTGCCTGGCTGTCAGAGGTGACCACACGCCTTATTAAACTGCAGCATCAGTATTTTATTTAATGTTTTTTTTTTCATTTTTCTTTAAAGTGTGAATCTTTGCTATGCTCAGTTTCCCTACAAACTGCTTCTTTGTGTAATAAAATTAATTATTATCATTCTTTTGATTTGCTTCCTTATTTTATAACCATTTTACACTCGCATATTCTGTTTTCCGCCGTTCTGGTTTACAGTATCTTCGTTATTTATATAATTATCAATTATGCTTAACTTTTGGACACCAGTGTATATATATATATATATATATATATCTTTTAAAAGTGATCACTTAACAACTATTGTTGTGGTGTTTGCCTTCGTCTGTTTGTATTGTGTTAGACATTTATTATAAATGATTATCCAAGCATGTAACAGAAGGGATGCGCTGCTTTCTATTCAAAACTGGAATCCATTACTGGCGAAAGTCCGACTTCTTTTCCCGAAGAACATACATCCATGCCTTATTCGAGATTCGAACCCAAGCCCACTCGGTTACAAGCCAAGGGTCATATCCACCATATTTGCTGGGTGGCAACAACAACTATCGGAACAGACATATGCAATGTGTCAGCAGTTTGAAAAGAACATAAAAATTAGATATTCTATAAAATACGTGGAATTTTTTTTACTGATTTAATAAAAAAAAATCACTTTATAAATCTATTTGTCTCAAAATATGACTGAAATTTTGTTTATGTACTTGTGCACATAAGCGTATGCATATGTTATGAGCGTTCGTGATTTTTATTTAAGACTATGCGTGTCTGTGTACATCCATATATATCTTAGTTAATTCAATTTTTGTTCGAGGTTCTGCATGTATATTTATATTTCATTCTAGCTCTTATTTAACTTTACTCAAGCATGCATATGCGTGTATGTAAATACTCATAAGATATCTGGTTTCCTTTGGATGTGTTTGTGTACATATGCATATGCATGTGAGCGCTAATTCATTTTGTCTCATGCGTGTACTTACGTACGTGTATATAAGCGATCATTTACATTTACTCGTGCGTGTAAATAGAGATTATAAATATATACACATAAAAGTATTTATTCTTTTTAACTGGTGCTTGTTTGAGTACATAAATGCGTGGACGTAAAGATGTTCTCGTTTTTAAACTCCCGTGTTGCTGTTTTTTTCAAGAGTATCTATAGAATGATTAGAATCCCGGAAATCAAATTAAATAAAGACCGAAATACAATTTATATTGAAAAATAAAATGTTTTAAACTGTTAATTTAAGGTAACTACTTTAGTATAAAGAATCACAACATTCAATTTACATACTGAATTTTTGATGCATAGCTTCTTAGATTGATACTAAGAAAAAAAAGACGCACCTGATTCGAAAAGACAGTAGAATTTATAACAGGGGTAGGCAGACTTTCCCTGGCTACGGGCCACTTCTAACTTTATCAAGTTGTTGCGGTCCACCCAGTCTCCAGAATAGTTGATCAGTGAGCCACAAGTACGTTTTTTTTTTAGTATGCACATCTTAGGTATTAGTAATGGCGGTCACTAAAAAATGTCTCGACGGTCCACTGGTCGATCGCGATCGACTTAATGCCCACCCCTGATCTATAACATAATCTCGTTTAATTACGTTCGTATTTCAGCCATGGCTGATAAATAAGCTTATTTTCTATCCATTACGTTGTGCGAATTGAATATACAATATATATATATATATATATACATCAATTACAAGATATATATTCTATATATATCGGCTCCTATAAGCCCTAGAGTTTTCTATTGTACTACTGTGGCTAATATTTCTTACTGCTGTGAATAGTTATACTTAAGTGTATAATATATATATATATATATATAATATTCAAACGTGTTAATAATATAGGAATATAATTTATTTAATGTAATTTTTATCGCTGTATACTTGGCGTTATTCATAGAAATGTAGCTATTCATATGAGTTAACTAAGAATATTATTTAGGGAATAAGCACACATATTCGAAATAAATATTTGTTTTCTTATCAGATGGGATTTATACTTCCTTTACTGCATCTGGAGCTTAGTATATTTTGATTAGACTTTTAGGCATTGCGTCGCTGGAAAAGGTAGAATTTTCTAATTAAACTTCATCATTCCACTTCATAGCATTGTGATTCAATCAAAAGGGATGAAACTTGGTGAAAGATAGAAATTAATAGCCTTTACCTGCCTAGTAAAGCCTGTATTTTGATTTATAATTAATGTAAAATGAAACAATATGCCATTTCAATTCCGTCATCTGCAAGACTTTCATTGGGCTAATATGACGTCATAGTCACATGATAACTGCAATATTATTCATGCAATACTATAATGATATTACTGAAATCACGTGTTTCCAAGCAATCTAATCAACCCACAACTTTTGTTTTCTCAAAAACTTGACGTTAACAAGTAATATAAAAAAAAATGTGCTTAAGTCAATTCCTACTTTGGTTCTAGTAAACATATATATACATATGATGGAATCAAAATATTAAGTGGCAAAGTAACTTTTAAATTAACAATAAAATTTTTTAACCACATTAAATTTGTGATTACATTTTTTAATAAAAGTTGAATATAAAATATAAGAATTTATCTTAAAGCCAGTGTAGAAGGAATGCTTACATCTATAACTAGCATATGATTATTCAGGTCAAGTTAAATCTTCATCACAAATTTAACAAAAGATGTTTTATTCAATGTTTCTAGAGGAATAATATCAACTGAAATATATCTCTTAAATTATAGTTAAATTTAATGAATGAATTAATTTTTGAAAAACTTTATTAATATCGTCATCCACTACAAGTTTAAAAAATTTGAACAAGATATATAAATAGCAACAGATAGCGTGGATTAATTGTAGGAATTGAAAAAGGAAGCCCAGTGGCTGAGTTGTAACTTATGGCATTTCCACACCACGGGTCCAGTTTCAAACCCTGGGTTTGGTAAGGTTGACTCAGCCTTTCCTCCCTTCAGTGGATTCGTTATCGCGTATCTTAATTTTACCATTTGTTTAGTTCATTTCTTTACTTCTCCTTCTATTCTCTGTTTTTCTCTTTCGCTTCTTCCTTTTCATACTCCTACTATTCATTTTCTTCCTTTTTTTAGCGCGTTTTTCACGTAGTGTAAAAAAAGCGCTATTAGGACGCAAATTTCGTCTTCGTTCCATATTTTGTCGTAACTTTTTATCAGCCAAGAAGCAACCGATTGGCCTCGGGTTTTTTCGGCATTGGGTCGCATTTTTGCCCTTGATGAGCCAAATCACATTTAAATTTAAAAAATTTAAATTTTTTTAAAATTTCTTTTTTTTAAAATTTAATTTATTATTATTTTTTTTAAGTATATTACTATTTTCTGTTAGTAAAAAGTTCATTAGTTGCATTATTGTGAAATACAACATGTGAAAAATGCGCTAAAATTACTTGGTTATGCCAATGATTGATATCTTGTCTTTTTTCTCAACTTCACCTGTTCTTGTGTTCTTTCACTTTCTCTTAATTTTTTTCTCCATAATAATATTCTTTCATGGAAACTTAATTTTCATGTTTTGAAGACCTGAAATTTAAAAAAAGAAATCCAGTGGCTGAATAGTCACATATTGCGCTTAAACGCCGCAGGTCCGGGCTGAGCAGAGTCGACTCAGCCTTGCATCCTTTCAGTTGGTCGATAAATGGGTACCAAGTTTCCTTGTTGACTAAACAATGGGGATTTCGCGTAAGATTGACCGACTGACCAGAACATCTGTTCAGGCATCTCAGTGCCAAAGGTCATGATAACTGAGATAGGCACTGTAGGCCTTGGAAACCTTGGGCTCTTGCGCCACTGAATTTAGTTACTTTAAATAGTATTTATTTATTAACAACGCTTGTAGGTTAACAAAAATCACTTAATTTAAATATACACATATATTATAAGACTCATTTTAATTTTGAAAATACTTTTTGAGAAGTCTAAATATCAAACATTTTTATCCGATAATCAGAGATTTGCAATTTTATCTAAATTTTCCTAGTAGAAAAATAAATACAAGTATAATTTCAGTTTTGAATTCAGTGAAGAACACTTGACTACATTTCTTATGTTACCTCCACGAATTTAATCTATTTAAGAGTAAATGGACATGCTCGAAAGTGCAAAATGCCAAAATTAAGTTTTTTTGTTTATAAGGCATATATCTTTAAAAAGTTCCAATAGAACTTAGATTTTTTTGTGTACTTAATAAATATATTTGAATCATTCTGCAGAGTTACAAAAGTAATTTTTTAGTCTAAAATAAATGATTTTTTCTGTTTAAATTTAGTTGGACCTAACCTATGAGATCTCATAATACATATTTTTTTGTTTCTTTACAAAAAGTGTCTCTTAAATATGTAAAATATTTTTACTCATATATAAACGAATACACAAAATATAGTTAACCTGTTTTTTAATAAAATATTGGTATGTAATATCTTTAAAAAATATAAAACTTTGTAATTTAAAAATATTTTATTTTTCCCCTTTCATGCATAAAATTATTTTTTTTAAAAAAAAACTGTGTACTACTTTTTGACTAAAAAAACTAAATTTACTATATGCGCTGATATCCTGTAAAGAAGTATAAAAAATATAGGACTATAAAGTGCAATAGTTTTTATTTTTTTACGTGTACTAAAGGCAATCAATTATGCTTTGGAGAAAAAGTGAAAAAAATTAAGTAACAATGTTTTCATATATTACACAATTGATTAATATTTTCTTGCCTTTTTTATGTACCTTATAATGATACTTTAAACATTATCTAGAAATAAAAAAAGTAATTTTAAATTTAAAAGTTTTATTTCCTTTGTTATAGCTGAACATGAACATAATTTATCAAGCCTATTTTCATTTAGGTACCATTTTTTGTAAGAATATTTCTTGAAATAAAAAAGATTTTTCATACATTTATAAAACAATAAACAAAATATATTCAAATAATGTTTTGATGAAATTACTGTATAATTTTTCTGAAAAAAACACATAAATCTTTAAAGCTTTGAAAGTACCGAATATCTTACTTTTTTTTTATGTAAAACTATTTTTTGAAAAAAAAAAGGCATTGAAAAGAGAAAAATATCATTGTTCCTTTCTCTTTCAATCAAATTAATGGTTGAAATACATTAAACACATGAGGAACTGTCTTTTAAAATGTGTCAAAGTAGGCATGGTCGTTTGTGTGTGTTTACCTTTTCATCAATTACTTCTGTTTCTTATTTTAAGTTTATTTTATCAACGAACATTTAAGTGCTGTACATTTTTAGATTCAGAAAAATATGCACTATTTTTAATACTAAAATGAAAACATCTATATTTTGAATGTATATGATGTCCTGATTCTCTCAAATAAGCAACGCATGTGTATTGGTTGCAAATAATACAAATTAAATCCATGACTGCAATTACTGAATAATGGGGGGCCGGGACCATAATTATTTAATTTAATGCAAAGAAAGAGTTACAAAGAATTTCCTTTGATTGGAATGTTTTCTTTTAATATCAATCAAAAAACATTTCGTGTATTCAAATACAAATACAATATTAATTCGAATTAAATGATTCAATTTATTTCGTCTTTTTCGAAGTTACAATTGAAATAATACTAATGAAAAGATATTGAAGATAGGAAGGAGTTTCTTTGTCTTGGCGGGGTTCGTACTTTTCGCTACATTAGTTACATTCTCTGTTTCATATTAGATATAATGAGAAGAAGTTATTTAACTAATGGCAACAATAATTAAGATTTGTATGTTTTTAATTTAATTTTCTTGGCAATGTTTGGTTCCATCCGAACAAACGATCGATTTCGCCATATTGCATTCCATAATTGGTAAGTGAAATATTTCGCATCAGATGAGAATATTTCCCTGCTCTGTGTTTTCGTCAAACATAAGACAAGAATTAAATTACTGAAAACCATCTTCAAACAACCCAATAAATTCCTTTATACGGGGTAATAAACATCATAAAAAAATTTCGTAACAAAAGTAAATGTTCTATTTAAAATGCAATATTACAAATAAACAACAAGAAAATTGAAAAAAGGGAGAGAAAATTTATTAACCTGAGTTCTGCTCGCTTCTGTTTAAAATTGAAGCAGCAATAAATTTGAAATTAAATTTCTAAACCTAGTTAAATGAAAAATATGGAAGATATAGAAATTTATTGAGAGTTTCGTAGAAATAGTATATTAATAAAAAGGAAAGAAGAAATAATTTAAATAATCTAAAGGAGAAAATAATTTTAATCATTTTTCAAATATTTTGAATTAAATTTTGTTCATATCAGTTTTATTAAATGTCATGAATCAATTTAAAATAACTCAATTTATTCAACTTTAACTTCAAGAACAACAAATCTGTTGTTCGGTTTCGAAGACTGCTAGATATATAGCAATAAGAATAATATATATAAACGAAAGATTATAATATATATATATATATACATCTTACTTGTGTTTTCACTGCAATAATAGTTCAATCTCAAAGTGGGCTTGAGATTGCCAAAACAAACAAAAATTCCAATGTAACATAGTTTTTCAGAAAGCAATCGCCGAGCTGCTTGAGGGCGCGTTCGTAATCAGAAAGGACAACGGAAAAAATGTTCACAAAGGAAAAAAATCGTTATTAACGAAAAGGTTAAAGAAATTCTTTAAGTGAGTAGTCATAGATTGCTTCCTAAATATATTACAAGAAAAAAATAAACTCAACAGAGTATTCTCTTTATTTTAAAGAATATAGTAAAGTTTTTAATTAGTTCTAGTCAAGAAACATCTTAGACTTAAAAGATTTTATTTAATTTGGTACGTGCAGAGCTTAACTTTTTATTTTTCTAAGGCGTAGACTAGTTTTGAATTATCCTAGCTCTTGATAACTAAATTATCGATGTATTAAGTAAAAATGAATAAAAGGCACATCATAATCTATAAGGTAGCCTTGAGATGTTGATTTGTCAGCTCTTTCTGTTATGCGACCTTGATTAAGAACCACTTGGCTTAACTTTTGTCGGATATGTTCTGACCTTCTTTGTCAAATAGTTACAAAATTAAATATTTTACCGAAGCCTTCCTCATCGGAGGTGAAATATTTTCCCACTTGGGAAACGAAACATCTAAAAAAGACATATAACAGATTGGCTTAGAAATAAAATTTTAAGTAATACTGTGGAGAAAAGCGCACTAGATGGCGCTCCACCACTTTTTGTGAAAATAAATTGCTTGTGCAAAGAAACTTTGTAGTTAGTTTTCAGTTCTGTTTAATTTCTACTGAAACCACATGTAGATAAGAGGTGTCAAACTCGCGGGCCGCATGCGGCCCACATTGAACATTTTTGCGACCCGGTCAGTATATATCGACACACAGTAATATATAATATATCAAAATTTCTCGTGAAATAGGAAAGCTAGTGGAAGAAAAGAAATGTGTCAGGAGGTAAACATTAAATTATTTTTGTTCTTTTATTTATGTATATTGCAATGTTTTATTCGAAATAAACTTACTTTTCTATAAATATTGATTTTTGTTGCGACCCAGCTGAAGTTAAACCTTTTTGTTTGACCCAAGATAGCCTTTGAGTTTGACACCCTTGATGTAGATGATATTTTACTTCGCTCGTTAAGAGCTTGTTAAAAATTTAAAACTAATCGGTGGGACTGAAAATGTGTAAATATGTTTATACGCATAAACATATATGTATTAAACGCATAAAAAGTCACGGGGCTGGTGGAACCCTTTTTAGTTGTGAATTACTGACTATAGCTATATATATATATAATTATAGTTATAACCATTCGTATTTACGTGACATGCGCAAGAATAACTTTATATGCAAGCTTAAGGATGCAATTATCCTCATCCGTCATTTTAGCCCTTATTTTTTTTCTGTAGATTTTTGGTATATTGACCACACAGTAAATATATATTATTTAATGCGTACTCTATTTAACACCGAGCAACGTAAATTTTTCCAGTGCATTATAAATATTTATTTAATTTTTTGTTACTTAAATGCTTATTTAATCGAAAACTTTCACAAGGGTGGATTTGCATGCTTCTTTTTATAAATGACATACAGTTTCCTTTTAGTGGTTCTAGATAGGTTCTTGGCATAGGTGCTGCATAATGTTCTGCAAAGGATCAGTATAAGTCCCTTGAAGCAGGATTGAATGACTAACAGGATGCTGGGCAAGGTATCCTTTTAATGCTCAACTGCTTTGCTCTTAATTACAGGTTCCAAACGAAATTTCGAAATGCATCCACCATCAACTAGTATGGTTTCTCATTTTAGGGTAGGCTAACAAAAATACGAGGGTTGTAAATTACGTAAAGTCCACTCACGTATAAATAATTTTAATGCACTTACAAGTGCAATTACATTACATTCCTTCTATATCATCACCTGCAATGCTTATAACCTTTTATTACTAATGTCAGAAAGCCGTTGGAGACTATTGACGAGATGTTGATTGTTGATGTCAGCGACGGAGCTCCGTACTGAGTGGCGTACAAATGAAACGTCCTGAAATCAGCGTCCTTCCTTTAGCTTCAATGCAAACAAGTGACATTGTTTGCTACATGGCAATGAGCGTTGTAATGCAACACAATAGAGAGGCGTTTGCGCCATATAGCTGGACGCAGATGGTGTTGACAGTTTGTCCTGCAAGCACAGCATTCGTAAGAATCACATTCTGCCAAAAGTAAGCCACAATCAGCGTCCCCTGCATTGATCGGGTACATACCGAAATTCCTGTGAATGTCAGGAACCTCGGTGACGTTATCTATTTGATTGACATCTTAATTCGGGCTAATTCCGACCAAAACGAAACGCTTTAACCCATCGTGCAACCATCCAACACGATAACGCATTTTTCTCACGGGCTTCCAGTAATCCTTGATAATATTCTGCTGCATTTTTTGCCACCGGCAACCCCGATTTTAAGCCAGGAAGGCTGATCATCTTTTGAAAATATGCTTTAGAGCGATGTAAATGAAGCTTTTTACAACAACTACCCTACTAACTAGATTAACTGTTTTTTGCACTTTACACATCACAACCACCAACAACAACGATGAAGTGGTACCAACAGAACTGTCTCATTGTTTCCATACCCTACTTGTGCTTGGCCGCTGTTCTGTGAGTTTCTAGGATAAGTTGCCGTAATTTAATTTACAACACTCATACATTCAGGGTAGCACTTTCAATGAATTTGAATGAAATTTCAAAAATTTCAGTTGCTTTTACCAATCTGATAGTAATTGCAAATGTATTCATACAGAGCAAACGATGTTATTATTGCAACTGCAATGAACAACAAAGAATATTTGAGGACTGAATATTCAGAGCTGAAAGAATTGCAAATTGATCTTCAGAAATTTATGTCTAGGAAATTCTGCATTACGAAATAAAAAATAAAAAACTACACATTACGCTCTGAACGAATGTTGTTAAATGATGAGTTCCATAAAAAAATGTTTTGTTCCAGACAAATCACACACACACACTGAAAAGTTTTGATGAGTTGGATAGTGAGTCCCACCAAAAAAAAGTGTTCTGAACGGGTCACCACACTGATGTGGCAGTATAACATAAATGTAAAGCATTAAATATGACCTGGTAAGGTGATATTTATATCTGGGAAGGTCACTTATTTATTGTTATAAATATATTGATTTAAGCAAGTGATCAGTCATAGTATAAACAGTCAATTACAAGAAAAAACTGTTTTTCTTCGTTACCAAAAAGTAGTCTTACAATGAATTTAACGAATTTCTCAACAATAGGAAATATTATATAATATTTAATAATATTTATTATATATTAATAATATTATTAATATATAATTTATTATATATTAATAATATTTATTATATAATATAATATTTAAATAAAGGAAAATGTAAAAAAAACTAATTTATATTATTAAATAATATTGATGTATAATTTAATCGTAATATCTTTCTGCTTTCTTTCTCAGAAACTTAAAAGTTTAGTAGTAGGAATAAATACAAAAAGCTCCGAATCATTTTTAAAACCTATTTTTAAACTTATTTCATAGAATTCAGCATTCAATTCCCATTATTTCTGAAAATATTTCTTTTTTTTTTAAAAAGATATTTTTTTTTAAATAAGTTTTTGAAAGTTTTTATTCTTATATCAAAATTATAAGATCTATATAAAGAATTTGATAAACATTAGTATAATATAGAACTTTTTTTTTTCAAAAATGACGTTTCTTCCTTTTAAATTTTCTTCATCGTACAGATGTTAGGCATTTCGTTCTTTGAGCATGCAACTTTTATAAGAATGGAATAAAGTTTAGAATAAAAGACAGTTTTTATAGTCTACTCAAATGCCTTATATTTACAAAAAATACATTTTTAAATTTCTGTCTTAGTGTCTTAAAACTTATATTTGTTTCACATATAAGAGTGCATTTTTTCAAAAGCCAGCAGTTTGTAAATATTAATTGAAATTTTACATAACCTTATTATCTTTACGGAAATCATTTCACTACAAAATGATTTGTGTAAAACAATCTTTTAAAAATACATTTCAAAATTAGGTAAGAAAAATGTTTCTATAATTAAAATTTATATTGTCTTGTAACACTTTACGAAAAAGGTTAATAGTATTCTGCAATTCAAATGCCTAATTATAATTGCTCATTTTTATTTTCAAGTTTTAAAAAATATGTAATTTATGCTTCCCTAAAATTGTGTTATGGAGAAAAAGAACAGGAAAAATTGGAAGGACAAGAAAAGGTGAATGAAGAGAAAGAAGATCGAAAGAGAAAAGGAGAATAAAAAGGAAACATAAAGCAAAATAAACTAAATAAATAGTAACATTAAGATATGTTTGCAATATGTGCATTGCATCTGGAAAAAAGCTCTTTTAACTTTGGGAATAACAAATTCTGATAACTTTCGTCGGAATATATAAATGAGGGATTTTATTTAAACAGGAATTTTGGTAAAATGTTTCCTTTTAATTGCAATATTTTATTTGTTGAATGTTAAATCAGTTCATATTTTTAATGTGAAATACATTACAAATGATAACTTGCTTTCAATGAGAAGTAAATTTATAGTATTTCTTGTAAGAATAGCTTATAAATATATTTATAGAGCTCAAACGTTATTTATATTTTTAAATAATAAGAGATAATAAAAGGTTATTACAATAATTAAATTAACAGGAGTGGGAGGGAAGTCTAAAATAAAATTAAAGTAATCGAAAATCTTCTAAAATTATAAAAAGCTTAAAAATAACTTATGCCAAGTTACACCCACACGTCAAATATCGCAAAAGGAAGTGCAAATAGCTTCACAACAAATATGCTAATTCATGGTTATAGAAAACAAGAGCACATTTTTCTCCGTTTTTCGCTTGTTAATATAAATAAATTTAAAAAAATGAATATAAGTTCACCGGAATAAGAAAAGAAAACGGAGAACAAAACAGTATGAAATTACAATAAATGATTCAAGGAAAATATGTGAGAACATCAGAATATCAGTTAAATTTTGTTTTAGATTTTGAAAACCAATTTCATAATTTTGGTTACTTGACTAAACATTTGTGGTCATTATTTCATGGTAAATTCAAATATTACCATTCTTTAATGCGAGCATAACGGTTTGAAAACACCACTAAAATTAATTGATTAAAAACAGGGAAATCAAAAGAAAATTAGTATTACTAAAGCAGAATTTGGGAGATAAAGAACGAGAGAGAGGTAATATTAATTAAGATTCATTGGACACTTATTACTGCTTCACACCATGTACTGACGATCAAAGATGAGTTTATACTTGGTGGTTGATGAATTAAAAACAGATGTACTTTAACACCGGAACGTGCGGGATTTTAATTGCACTTAAACGATCACTCTGGCGTCGTTTCGACACACCGTGATATAAAACATATAAAATAATTGTAGGAACTAAATAATTGCAGGACTACTGGGGTTTAGTCTTAAGGTGTCCGACTGGTTGCGACAACTTAAAAAAAAAAAATGGAGGTATGGGGAGTTTTTGTTATTTTTAGATTTAATTAGTACAATTTGTGAAAAATATGCTAAAATTAAGAAAAGAAAAGAAATTATTATTACTAAAATGGGAACAAATAGGTTAAAATTGACAAAAAAATAGCCTAAACGCGGCCCATTCTGTACTAAAGGTTTATAAACATATTTTCAATTTTTTTCTTTCGAATGTGTTTCTATGTTATTTAGTTTTGAAATGACCTTCAGGATAAGAGATATTTTAATTTTTACAAAACCTAGAGCACTTTATCTCAGTTATTATATGAAATTGCTTAAGAAACAGTGATTGCATTCACATAATTGATTGTAAATTTTGTAATAAGACAGTGATTGATAAATCTGAAGGTTAAAACAATTCTATTACTATACAGAACTTACAGAAAATATTTAAGTTAATTATTTTCAAAACTTTCTTAGCAATCTCTCTCTTGCCTCGATTGATTACTTCAAAAAAATCGCACTTCGAGTAAAACGCGTTTTAAAGTATGACATCTTGTTTCTAGTCATGGCATCTGCTTTTACTAAAACACTTGTAGTTTTTGTTCTAGTGAACGGAAAATGGTAAACTTGGTATTTTTATAAAGCTAATAAGAAGGCGTATAAATTAAATCGTTAAAAAAATTGTTAATTTTTGGCAAAATTCACAATTTTAGGGTAGTCGGATACCTTAAGATATTTTAAGGTTTCATGTATTTGTCAAATGTTATGACCTTTTATAACATAAAAACTGATCTTGACATTTGGTTTCGCGAAGCTTGTTGGACCACTATTTTGTTGCGAAGCATTTCGAGTCACAGTTTTGCCAGGAACATTTCTACTATGTGGTATCCATTGCACGCCATCCCTAGCGACATACGTATCAGGATTCACTTGAATGGTATCCATTACATCTACACTTACTTCAGATCCTCCGTGATCAATTTCACTCAAACTTATGTCTTCATCGGGGTCTAAAGTAGGACAAGACAGCCCAGCACCACCCGATTAATCCTCAGAAAGCTCTCGCAAAAAATTAGCAATTTTATTAGGGCTTAGAGACTTTCTAGAAATTATCGTTTCAGAGAGATCTGCACAAGGTTTAAAATCGAATGAAATTTAGTTTTTATGGGCAGATAAGCAAAGGCTATGGAACGAAACACATAGACACAACAATTTTAGTATAACTGACTCATTTCCGGTGTGAACCCAATAACACTTCATTGAAGGCCAAATAAATTAGCAATATTACTTCTGGAGGTTTGTTTTACTAATGGTATCTACTTAGTGAACTATATTTCGCTTAACGGCAGCTATTTATAATGATAAATTGTTTTGGTGTCGAAACGACATCAGCGAACATTATAGGTATATTTAGTCATAAAATCTCTCCGAATTAACCTAGAGCTACAAAATATTTTTTGTGTGTAATCAAGATGGAAAAGGATTAAAAGTCAAAAAAAAGTTTCAAGTTCCCTGCAAAAATGCGGAAAGGAGAACAAAGTAAACCGGCTCGGGTGTCCAATCGACACCGATGGACATTCTAGTATTAATTTGAAATTATTCTGGTTTAAATTCTCTTATCAAGTCGGAAAAAAGAATAGGATTAAGAAATGATTGCATCTGACGTCATTTTTAATAATATTAAGCATAAAATAAATGTTATTGCCTAACTGTAGGGGAAGCATAGTAAGAGACGGAATGTAAGTTATTAGTGGGATTTTAACACACAATCTGAAGAGAGGGAAACCAAGGTGGAACAAAAATCTTCTGTAAGTTTTCTGTCATGCTGAATTTAATAACCACATTTATAACCATCTGGGGTAATTCTTCAAACTGGAGCAAATTCTTGAAAATATTGTTGAAATTTTGACACAAATTCGGCAAATATTAGCTCAAATTTTCAAAACTTTTGCTAATCTACTAATGAAAGGTTTAATATAAAAGTACACAAAAATGCTGTATTTCTCATTTCAGGATAATTCTCGCTAAAATGTAAAAATTATTCCAAAAAGTGATTTTTTGTATGAAATCATAAGCTTATAATATATAATATACAAGAATAGATTTAATGGTTAAATCTTATTATGAAAAAATAACATCGAAAAGAAAAGTAATAAACTGAAAAAATACAGTGAAGTACGATTAACGCGAAAACACTTAAGATGAAATATGGGTTAATGCGAAGTAATACAACGGCCCTACAAATTACTATGTATTTTCATAAACGTTTTCTTTTAATACGAAACGAAAATTGCTTAATACGAAAAGATTTCTTTTCTGGGAATGAACAAAATACGGAAAACACTAGCTGCATTCGGATTTCCTATTGTATTATCGGAAGAACTCATTGCAGTAGATAGTGATCATAAATGTACAGCCTCAATTATGGAAGACAAAGACATTTTACAGTTTGTTCAAAGCAAAAAAATATTATTGATGCAGATTCCGACTGTGAAAATGAAATGAATAATGCAGCTTCTGTACCCACATCCTCCGAAATATGGAACGTCATTAAAATAATAATAACACGCAGTTATTTAGAAGCACATTCCAATAGTGAAATGAATAACAAAATAGACGATATATAACAAAATTTGTAGACAATTTGATGCTGGCAAAAAAAAAAAGAAAAATATATGAGAATTTTCCAAAAACTTGATAAATGTTTTTTCCCCAAAAGTTTGCAAATTTTGTTTCAAGTTTCTTTGAGTTCTTTTCAATGTTTTTCTTTCATTGATTTGTTTTAAATGTATTCATATATACATATCTATGTAAATAAAATTAACTTCATTAAACTTAATTTTGTTCATATATGGTTTTAATTTTGTTCACGAAAATTATTTTACTCCCTTCAGTTTTGTGTTAAGCGATTTTCACTGAACTTTTAATGATATGCGTAGATATTTTCTCGTAATAGATGTCCATAATGCCCGCTTTTCGTTTAATTTCGTCGTGAAAGCTCTTAAAAGCATTCTTAGAATTCTCATTATCCTTTACCATTTTAAAACAGTGTGGTAATTAATTTCCGAAAAGCTGTTGTAGCTTAATTAATATGACCTTTCGCAACGAGGGAAGGAATTTAATGCTAATCGTGTGAGCCTTAATTGATTACATTATATCCTCTGAGAAGTAGACGAAAGATTAAAAAGAATTTCTTACGTATGAGGCACAAACGAGGAAAATATTTTAAAACTATATCAAATCTGTTAATTGCTTCAATGTATTGGTTATTAAAATTCAATAAAGGAAAAAAGGGTTTTTTTGGGGGGGAAATGTTATCGTTATATACATTCTTAAACATGTAACATAGCAAAGCCTTAATGTTTTTGAAATTGTAGCATCTGTGAAAAATAAAAACCGGTCCGTGGGCAGCCTAGTGGTTAAAGCATCGGACGGCATACCGGAAGACCTAGGTTCGATGCCCGATGCTCGTTAAATCTGTGGGTCCGAATGATGTCACCATCTATCGAGAGCAAAATCGTGCTGTCACCTTCATGGGCTCAAAGCTTAGGCTATAGCAGACGTATGTCTAACCCGTTGCCATGATGAATTTCGTGGGCCTCGATCTGACTACGTCAGACAGGTGGCATAAACAACAGTAATTACTTCCTTTGAAACAGGCTTTTCTTCCATAAACAATAACTCTTTCTTTGGTTCATAATCCCTATGTGAAAGATAGGCTTAACTTGTCATGAAATAATTGCAACTTAACAAAAAATATTTAGGGGGGGGGGGTGATTTGTTAAGGTACATTTTCTAAGATTATTTATATCCATTTCACACATAATCTTTAAATATTTATTCATTAAATGAAAAATAATAAGATAAACTTTAACTCGACTTAAAAGATAATAAAACACTAGAATACAAGTTTTTAGTAAACTATGAGTTAATTTTAATGTATTATGTCAGTGGTTCTTATACTTTCCATCCCTGTGCCTCTTTTCTTTACGTATCAGCATGACGTCGTGGACCCTCAAAATTTAGAACATTCTTCCCCGACTTAATATTCTTGATCAAAACACATGCTTTGATAGAGTTTTTTCATTGGGGACAATTTAGTGATCTAGTCTAATACGACAGATCTTTCAATTTTTCTAAGAGGGCTTTCAAAGTTTGTAAAAGAGGGATATCTCTCAACTTTACATGAGAGACTTCCCGAACCCCCAGGGATCAACGGACCACAGTTACAAGTACCACTGTATTATAACTATAGTGCGCGTTAATTCCATTTTTATACATTTTGAAATTCCCAATTTAATTAAACCTTGATTTAGCAAATATAAACCTGAACTACCATATGCTAATGATGGCAGACTGTGTGTGTGTAAGGATTTAAAGGAGAAAAGTGACTCCCTCATTACGAGGTCTCCGGAAATGTGAGACCAACAAACTTGTAAGCACATTCCTTTTTCCTGAGAACTGGTCTACTGAGATTCACTGAGAACGGTTTTCATGAAAATTAACACCCAATGAGCGTTGCGAGGGCTTAAGTAGAGTAATAGATAAAAATTCCCGTTTTTGAACTATTAGAATCTTGGATTTGAAATGTGGTAAGCATGTTACTTTTGTTGAATAGAGATCCGCTAAAAACGACTTTAATGGAAATCTTAAGCAGGTTACCGGTTTATTGATAAATAATTTGCTTTTGAACTGTTAGATTTAGACATGAAATTTAACAAGCATGTTTGTTTTACAGAGTAGAAATCCATTAAACATGGGCTTTGTAGAACACTTCGAGGATTAGGGTTACGAAAGCGTAAGAAATTATGAATACCTCTATTTTAATACTAGAAAATAATTAGAAATGATTATTTATAAGTCCTGCTCTTTTTAAATCAAGAGGTGAGGGTTATAAGTATGCTTTTTAATACAACTCTGAACACTTAATACTAGATATATATATATATATAAACAGTACATATTCACATACAACATCATGAAATACCTAGTGAAAAAGGATGGATGTAACGGTTAGTATACATATGTATATAATAGATATATTTTCAAGAACTTGTATGGATACATTTATCGAATAAAATCTGAAGAACAATTTGTGGCCATCAGAGGCTTAAAATCTCCGCAGCCAATTGTTTTTTTTTCTTAGAAAAACATCTAAGAAGTAGTATATTAGTTGCTTCTTTTTCAAAGAAAGTCGAATAACACTCTTTGAGTTTGAGAAATAATATTTCTTGACGCTTTGAAAGAAAGAAAAATGTTTTTATTGTTATATGCCTTCTATTATCTAAACGTAAGTGTCTTCCCTGTTAATATATCAAAGTCGGGTTTCTCTGATTTCCGCGATAGGTCGTTTTCTTGTAACGCCATTGGTTGGTTTGGATTTCTGACATCGAGTCCTCTTGGTACATATTTATACCAAACATATGCTTAAAAAAGATATTCAATGATTTGTATATGATAGTAAAAACTTTTAATTTAAAATTAAATGTATGGAAAAAAATAATGTATTGTGATATTTATAGAATTAATCTTCGAACAAATAATGGATTTATAATAACTTGTAATTCTGAAAAAAATTGAGAGGTTTTACAAAAAATCGCTGTATAATGTTTGTAAATATTTATTTCTTATAAACATTTTTATTAATAGTCAAAGAGTGATTCTCTTATTCATTGTAAGATGAGTAGTCGGAAGGTTTACTTGAAGTAGTGTTACAATACGTAGTACACTAATCCATTTCGGTGAAAATGTTTTATTCAATATATTGTAAAAAAAAATTGTGTCATTAATGCTTAAAAAAGTGTAAATATTTGGTTCCTGAATGTTTAATACATTAATATTATTTTCTATTGTATTTATTTTATGTTTAAATTGTAATACTTGCAATCAACGCTATCCCTTACATTATACTAGCATTTCCGCAAAATCTTTGCAAAAATTGGCGTTACAACAAAGTTGGCATCATTTTTAGCGACAAAATTTGGCAAGTTGGCTAAACTTTGTGTGGCGACCCTTCTTGTCAATTTCATATGGAGGCTTCTGGAAATTGTTGCAAAAATCTATTAACATCGTGATGTATGTATGACATAAGCAAATTTTTCCAGAAAGTGCAGAAAGGCAGCCGTACAGATTATAAATAGAAGTCACTCTCTGAAACTGAGTCACTATTGTTTTGGCCGTTGAAGAGTTTATAAGCGAGTAGTTGCTTGAGAATAAACTTTACTTACTTGTGCTTTTAGATACTGGTATTTATGTTGGATTAATGTAGAAGGTGTAAGACCCATCTGGGACTTATCGTGCAAATTGTTCGGTTGTACCGTGCATTTTAAGGATTGCGTTTTTCACAATAAATTTTCATCGCTCTTACAGAACTGTTTTACTTTTTAAACTGATAGCATAAAATCCGGGAACCCCGATCTGCGTAACAATATGTTGTAGTTTGTTTAGTTCTTGTTGCATTTTGCTGAATAATTCATTGTAAAAATTTATAAAAAGTTTTAGTAAGATCTTTTTCTGTATAAATCGAGGATATTTTACAGAGAACTACTCCTACTTTGTAATATAAATTAAAACTTAGAATGCAAATTTGTTTGTTAAATTATGAAAAATTTGGTTTGCTTTTTTCTTATATAAAATGTAACTTTAATACCGGATCATATTCTTTGAACTTTTCCACGACTCTCTTTAAAAGGATTCATTTAAAACCTATGTAAGGAAATCCTAATATTTATAATCTATTTGAATACATTGCAGTATCATAACATAGGAATTAATAAAAATTTAAAGTTTTATACAACGATGCAGCAGAACCACATGGAAAAAAAATTAGTGAGACAACGTTAAACCAAGACCCAGTTATCAGTGTGATACTTGAGACCATCCGGCTTTCCTGACGTCTATACCAAACCATAGTACGAGTCCAGAGTGCAACATTAGAAAAATATCAGCCCATTACGTATATCATACAACATCCTTGAATAATTAGTGAATCCTATATAACCTCTAATCCAAGGAGAAAATATAAAATTGTATCCGGATACAAAAGCAGAAAAAAATCAAAATAAAGAATATAATAATTTATTTTCTGATCTTTAAAAGTTTATTTTGTTCTTGATAGTATCTTCTTAAGAGCAACAATTCCAGAAACTAATTTAAATAATTTCATTCATCTAAAGAGGAAACATATATATCCATAGTTGTATTAATTCGAATTTAAGTGTGAATCTCTTGCGATTTAGAATAGTTTTTTTACCTTATGCTTTCCATTTTAAAATATTGTTAACAATAACTCTCACTAGAACCATTGTAAGTGCAATTTTTTAGTACATTTATGTTTTTTTCTTTAAACCATGAAGGGCAATGGAAATCTTATATAAAAACGTTAAACTTATTCCTCCAGTTCCAACTGTAGCCTAAATTTTATTACACTACAATGGCTCTTCAATGTTTATTAAATTGCTCCTTGAACATAATGAAATGAAACTGATTTCTAGAAATATTTCTACTACCTACTACATACAATTCGCCATACAAAGCGCACTTTTGACACAAAAAATAGGATCGAAATTTACGGGTACGCGTTATATGCTAGATATAAAAATGAGAGCTTTAGAAATAGAAAAACAGATGATCATAAAATATAGACTCCGACATAAATCGAAATATAGGGCGCGGCAAAAAAACTCGGACAAATTTCTTGTCACCTAGAATAATTAACAAATTTCCTTTTAATTGGCATTTTCATGTTTCTTTATCCTCCACTTTAATAATAAAATATTTTTAATACATTTCTTAGTTTGTACTTTAATTTATGTGTTTTTGATAATGTCGAGCAAAAGGTCTGTTATATATATCTTAGAGTTGTTTAAGCAAAGAAAACGAAACTGTGAAGTCGTTCATTGCTTATTGCACCTCGGCAAACAGTGTTTGATGCAATTTGCCGTTTCAAAGAGCTTGGCAATAATGGTCGACGTCTAGAAAGTGGGCGAAAACGCACTATAAACACTTCAATGAATCGTAAGGCCATCGAAAAGCTAGTCTAGAGGAATCCGATGGTTTCCCTGAGAAAATCGCTCGGGACATGAGAATATGTGTCAGATCGGTGAGACGAATAACAAAAACGGAGTTTGTACTGAAGCCTTACAAGTTGCGAAATTTTCAGCTCCTCAATGAAAGAAGCAAACTCGTACTGCTCCAAAGATGCCGAAAACTTTTGAGACGGGCCGCAAGTCAGCGATGAGAGAGATTCCTTTTCACTGATGAGATGCTCTTTGCGGTTCAACAAGTTCATAACTCCCAAAACGATTGAATCTGGTCTGTGGACGCTCCAAGCATTCGGCAATTGTTGAATATCGACAATATCCAAAGTCGGTCATGGTCTGGGGTGGAACTTGCGCAAATGGTAAAACTCCTTTGATTTTTGGGGAAGAGGGCGTTAAAATCAATCAAAAAGTTTACCAGAAGGACATTCTTGAAGCTGTTGTACTTACGTGGGCCCAAAAGCATTTCGGAAATGCAAAGTGGACGTTTCAACAAGATTCTGAACCAGCTCACAAGATCAAAAAGACACAAGAGTGGTGCAAGGCAAATTTTCCAGACATAATATCATGTGAAGAATAGCTTCCCTACTCACCGGATCTGAATCTCATGGATTACAGTGCATGGTCCATTTTTGAGTACAGAGACTGTACTAAACCATACAAAACTTTAGACTCTCTAAAGCAATTGTTTCTGCGGGAATGGGATAGATTAAAGGTTAAAGACTTGAAGCTCATTGTTGAAAATTTCTGCAAGCGTTTGTGCCTCTGCATTGCTGCAAACGGCGGTCACTTTGAAACCAATTAAATTTATTTATTAGTACGAGTGTGCTCTTATTATATATATATCTTAAACTATTAAAATTCGAAGGTAAACAAACGTATCTATCTATGTATGTATGTGCGTCTATCTTCTCACGAACCGTACGACGCAGAAAGTCGCGGAATGTACCAAAAGATCGGTAATTTTCCGGGGAAGCCGTATTGCCCATTTATATTCCGATATTGTAATTAGTTGAAAAGATATTAATTAAAAACCTTAAAACGCCTAATTGTTTTACTCCTGCCGGTTGTTTACTTGGCGGAACTTCCGTTCCGTTTCGGCCGAGCGGTGATTCGACGTTTTCCACCATTTTAAAATTGTCATCCAATTTTCGGTGTTGAAATCAGGAAAAAATAATTACAGAATCGGAAAGATCATTTATTTCTCCACGATACGGTATAATTTTTTTTGTAAAATAACGATATTTTCTATATTTTTCGAATTTTTTAAAATAGTGTTAAAACTGATGCGTTTTTATGAAAATTATTTCTAAATTGTTGCGTATGAATCTTTTTTCGTGTTATTAAATCGATATTCTACACTAATTAACTTCAAGCCTTTCTCTTTTAGATCCATTCATTTAAAAAATAAAATTCCCAAAACTTTTTTTTAAAGAATTTTTAAAAAGTAGTCCCAATTTTTACTTTACATTAAACAACTTCGTCATTTATGAAGGTAATCTCACAAAAACTTTTTTCCATGTGTAAAACAATATTATACGTAACATATACGAAGATTGAAAAAATTGCTTCAAAATTACGGATTTTAAAAAAACATTTTGTGATTTTCGTAAACTGCTGTTTTTCTGAGAAATAACTTAAATAACAGTTTTTGTACATTTTTTATTTCAAAGTACGTTATTTTTGCAAATAGTTTGTGGAGTTTGAGAGCATTAACTTAAAAATTATGCCCTAAAAATGAAGGTAATGATTTTTAAAATAATTAATAATACGTGATTTTACATTTAGCCAAATATTGGCGGCGAAAATTAGCTTTGCGCCAAAGACTTCTGACCTGTTTCACCTTCGACCGCATCTAACTGAAGGGATACACTACAAAATTCTGCCTTAAACAGGGGGAAATCAGTAACTTTACCGAGTAAAAAAAAATGCGAGTGAAAAAGTCATTTTTTCGTCAATTTTTCATAAAAATTTTTCAAAATTAACTAACTATATATGTCAGATTAAGATGATAAAATGCATTCAATGCATTTCTGAGATTCATTTAAAATATTTATCAGTATCGAAATTTTTGTTCTCTTTCATAAAACTTATAGTTTACTTTAAAATAATGCCTAATGTATATTTCTTTTTTTGATATATAAAAAAATGCGAGAGAAAAAGTTATTTTTCCTTCAATTTTCGTCAATTTTTCTGTATATAATTTTCAAAATTAAATAATTATATGTGTCAGATTAAGATGAAAAAATGCATTCAATGCATTTCTGAGATTCATTTTTAAAATATTTATCAGTATCAAAATTTTTGTTTTCTTTCATAAAATTTATAGTTTACTTTAAATAATGCCTAATGTATATTTCTTTTTTTTGACATATAATATCATAATTTAAAATCGAAGAATTTGCCCATTTCGAAACTTTTTTTTGCATAACTTCCTTAGAAAAAAAAAGCTAATGCTCATATATATATATATATATATATTATATATTCTTTATTATTAATTGCGTGTTCTTAATAAATCATAAATCAATACATTTTTTGCGATACATTTAAATTTAATCTTCAATCGAAATCTTTCGATAGTTATGTGAATATCCTGTGGATCCCTTCAATTAAAATTAATTTCAATTTGAACCTCCTATTCATTATTATTGCCTATTTTTACTCTCCGCTACGGGTCTGTGTGGCGTAGTTGCATAGCGCGTCACTTTCGCAAAGTATCTAATTCTTTCTTGTGCCTGGGTTCGAATCTAGAGAATTCGATTTTGTTCATTTCTGCTTATTTTTCCCGCGTATATTAATTCTCTCTTCTTCAATGATTGAATTCACTTGCTGCATCCCCACTGATCTGAAATTTACTTCATTTTCAGTGCTGCCATTATTTAAGCAAATGGTATGTCACAATTAATTGCTAAATGAGCATTTTTAATCAATTTTATTAGAAAATAATTAATAAGTTAGTTTTTTATAATATACTTTTTTTCGCAGATATGTGTTTAAATAATTTAATTAACACAGAGTGGAATGAAAAACTATAAAATTACAATTAAAAAAATTAAATGTTTTTATCAAATAGTATTATTTTCTTTTTGAATGTTTTTTTCAGTGAATGTTAGCATATAACTAGGTTTTCTCCCAAAAGTGGATTTTTAACACTTACATATGTTTAATCAAACATCCAAACGTTTCAAGAGCTATTTGTAGAATTTTTTTTTTAGTATTTATTGATAATGGATTTAAAATAATATATATTTTTTAAATTTAAAGGAATGTTTCTATTATTTTATTATTAAATGATTTGTTAATAAAAAGTATATCGCCTATTATTTAGGATAAAAATACGTTCTAGAGACATTTTTAAGCTAACTGTAAGTAACGATTGATTGATTAATGAAAACCTGAAAATTATTTTATTATTTTAGATTCCTAAAAACTATCTATTATAAAAAAATGATTTTTTTCTAAATCAAGCATCAGAATAGATTTATGCGTTTTTATGAAAATTATTTCTAAGTCGTTGCGTATGAATTTATTTTCGTGTTATTAAATCGATATTCTACACTAAGTAACATCAAGGCTTTTTCTTTTAGATCCATTCATTTAAAAATAAAATGACCAAAACCTTTTTTTCTGCGTTTTTTTAAATATCCAGGGATTTCGATTTTTTCATTTCTGCTAATTTTTCCCACGTAAATTAGTTTTACTGATAAATACTTATTTTAACATGATCCTTTGTTATTTTAATGTACTTTTCATATATATATACACAATTTTAACTCCACATTGAATAACTTCGTCAAATATTAAGATTATCATACAAAACTTTTTTTGCATTTGTAAAATAATATTTTACAACTTCTGTGCGAAGATTGAAAAAATCGTTAAAAAATTACGGATTTTAAAGATTTTTTTTGTGATTTTCGTAAAATAACGTTTTTTGCGAGAAATAATATAAGCATTATTTTTGTAACCTTTTTTCTAAAAATTATTGTTGTTTCCAATCAATATGTGAAAACTTGGAATTTTCAATTAAAAATTGAGCCCTCAAAAATAATGAAAACTTTAAAGACATTCTAAAGGCTTTGCGAATGCGCGAATATCATTATTATTATTTTTCCCCCTCTGTTTAACGCTCAGTGGCCAAGGTCAAACTTGCTGTTCTTGGCATAAGTGAATGATGTTCATTTGAGTGATGGAGAAAAGGGGAATTTCCTTTTTTTTCATGCTGTTTCTCATGGCTGAAGTTATTTGCTATGGATATTAGTATATCTAATTCATTACAGATAAACGTTTTAAAGTGTTCTACCTTTTATTTTTTTTATGACTGATATTTTCCTTATTCTTAAAGAATGACTTTTTTAAGAAAAGTGGAATAAAAAATACAGTAAAAAAATATAATTCTGAAACATATATTAGTCTCACACACAGTATTATTTTCTTTTTGAATGATTTTCTGCAGTGAATATAAATAAATTTCCAGGCTTTTTCATTCTAATATATTTTTAATCTAACATTAAAAAACAACGAAATGAAGAAATGAATAGTCCTTTCGATAATTAACGGTGAGAATTTTTGTATTTATTTTTTTAGAAAATGGATTTAAAATAATATATATTTTACGAAACTAAAGCAATATTTTTTTCCGTTATTCATTACTAGATTAATTATGTAATGACAACACTGTATAATCTGTTTTTTTCTGGATAAAACGATAGATTATAGTTTTCTGGACTATACTTTAGCTACCAGTATATAACGATTCATTGGCAAATGAAAATACCACACATACACACAAACCCTTTGTATTATTTTAAGCTCTAAGAAAATAATTATTGTTAAAATAATGAATATGCTTGGTTTTTCGTAATATATTATATCAAAACGTTCTCTTTGTTGCTTTAAATATACATTTTTTAAAGTAAAAAAGAATTGTTTTCTGTAAATCATTAATCAAAATTTTTCAATCGTTACGTATAAGGATTTCTTTTAACAATGATAAATAAACCATCTGAACTAAAAAGATTCATACTTTGCTCTTTTAATATCAGTGATTGAATAAATTTAATACCAAAAATCATTTATTTGTCACGATTCGGGTTTTTTTTTTCAAAATAATAATACTTTGCCTATTTTATGATTTCTTCTAAAATGAATAAATATCGATGCATTTAAATGAAAATTATTTTTAAAAAAGTCATTGATCATTTAGAATCAATGATTAAAAAAATAAAATGCCAAAAACTATACTTCTTTAAAGAATTTTATAGGAAAAAAACAACTTTTTTTTTACAAAACAATGTTGTTTTGCATATTTTATGATTTTTCTCATATGAATCAATATCGTTGCGTTTAAATAAAAATGATTTTTAAAACTTTCAGAATCAGTGATTTAAAAAATAAAAAGCCGAAAATTTATTTGAACGAATTTTAATAAAACACTCAAAATACTTAAATCAATCATTTAATAAATTCTTCATTCGTATAGATAATTGCATGAAACTATTTTTCGGTGTGTCGAACATTTAAAAAAATCCTCACAATATTTTACTTCAAGATTTAAAATAGTAGTGAAGTTTTGTAATTTTAAAAATTTCTACTTCTCTGTCTTTTTTCAACATACAACTATTTTTAAAAAAGCTACATTTTCGTTTCCGGGGCCTAAAAAATTGCAACGAAATAATTGAAATGTGAGTGAGAAATTTTTAAAGTCGCACTGTTCACCTACCTACTCCAGAGTTTTTTGGCGACGGACTTCGAAATTTTCAACTACGGTCAAGTAACGAGGACGACCCCTGAGCTTTCACCCTTTTCTCCATTTTATTTGAGTGTATTCGGATTTTCAGCATTAACAAATATAAAAATGAAGATTAACATGTGGATTAAGTTATACCCTCGGTAATAGCCCGTGCAACGCCGGGCCATGAAAGCTAGTATATATATATTATTTGTTATATTTTGTTAATTTCTTAATTTTTAAAAAATTGTTTAAAAAATTGTTTGTCCGGGTTTTTTCGTCGCACCCTGTATTTTTTATTTAAGAAAAGGACATACCTAATGAACTTAAAGGGTTTTAGTTCAAGAAGCAAACTATTTTTTTAAAGTAGGGATAATATTTTGAATGAGAGAATTACAAACATAAGAGCATTGCATACGTAAATTTAAGGTTTCTTCGTAAACAAAAATTGGGAGCATTATATGGCGGATATACCTAAACGCAGATTGGGAGTACAAATGCGCGTTATAGCCCGGAATATACGGTAAAACATTCACAAACTGTATCTATATCTTCATTTCATCAGGATAGCAATCATGTAAAAAAATATATTTCAAAAACACATTAAAACGGAAAATCACTTATATTTTTTTTTAAAAGAAAGGCTTTTGTAAAAAAACTCATTCAGTTCCTAATTCTTTCGGCATTACTTTGTACAAGAAAAACGTAGATTATTTTTTTAAAAATTCGAAATCCACTTCATCAAAATTTCCGCATACATTGGGGGGGGGGATATCCTTTAAAAATATAAAACATCATTCAGAAATATTTTATCGAATCACCCCAGACTTATGGGTTTGCAAAACACACGATAGAATTTAGTCCTTCAAGAAACTACATGAGCGTTAAGGAGTAATTTCAAAAACGATCAAATGATAGGAGTGAGAATTCCATTTTAAAATTTTCCGCTAAAGTCTACATTTTTTAACACGCAGCAGCCAACATCAAACCAATCGCCTGCAGGAATCAAGGTGCATAGGGTTGGAGAGAAGTCATGTTCACGAGCTCGTATCCAGCGTTGGTGAGTCACGAGTCGAAACCCAGTTTCACTGAAAACTGAACATGCAGAAGGTCTGATCTCGTACACGAAATCTTTTGAGGCTCAAAGTCCTTACGTAGGCGTAGTGCGGAAGTTCAGAGGGGGAGGTGTCAGCTCAGGTGTTGTACTCGTCACTTGTTCCAGGTTCAACATTACGAGGTCCGTCACTAATAGCCCTCGCGTTGCTCCACAGTGTGACGTAAATCAAGAGTGAGAGAGTGGGAGTTATATTTACGTTGCACCAGGTTGCACGTTTATTGGCAGCGAACCTTGTAATTTTGAACCATGGTCACGTGACGAGGACGACATCTGAGCTGGCATTTCCCTGTCCTTCCTTACACACCTTACCAACGGGAGGTGTACCGTGCGGTTTGAGCCTCGACGTATTAACGTCCATCTATACCCTCCGAACAACGAGTCTTCAGCGGTACTAGACTCGAACGTATTACTTGCTTGCCACGAGTTCGTGACTTTGCTTACTAGACTACCACGGCCACAATAGCTCTCACGTTCCACTACAGTGTGACGTAAATCAAGAATAAAATTTGAAAGTCGATTTAAATAACTTAGTACACTTAACTTGTTCGAACTCTTGATACGCTGTCTACGAGACCGTGATACTGTCCATTTGGTATTGCGGAAAGTTGAATTCTCTGCAAGTGAGGCTGCATGCATCTTGAAGCCACACGTTTCCTACATATGGTCTACATGAAGACGTTCTGAATTTCGATGGAAATTGTATGGACAGATGAGAAATGAGACGGGTTTTTTAAGAACGCATGTTATCTTCAAAGGACTGGCTTACCACTAAGGCCATTTACACTGCTGGCCACCGTAAATGCAGCACCTGAAAGAAGCACGCAAATAACATGAAACTTACAACATGCATTAGCGGAGTTGAGATATGCAAATGATTAGAATTTAAGCTCAGACACATATCACGCACGCCTGTGGCGCCACCTCAAAGCGCTATTTAAGGCTTGGGGATTTCGATGATTTCAAGTTCAGCAATTGTGTTTTTCTTGTGTTTTTTTCAAAAAACGATCAGTTATGTCTCGTAGAAAACAGCGATCAGCTTTTGATCAAGTATCCGAGTTCGACAGAGGAAGAATAGTGGCCTACCGAGATTGTGGATTATCTTTCAGAGAAATCGGTAGTCGTGTTGGACGAAACCAAACAACTGCAATGCGGATATGTGACCGTTGGATGCAGGAGGGTACGACGGACTGACGTGGTCGATTGCATCCACCTCAGTGCACCACTTCACGTGAGGACAGGCAAATTGTGAGCATGGCAGTGACGGATTACTCAGTCACATCACGAACCATATCACAGCACATTGAGTCTGTAACGCATCATTCAGTGTCTTCGCGTACCATTCGACGCCGTTTACAGTAGAGTGGTCTGTCCGCAAGACGTCCATTTCTTAGTCTACTCTTGACGCAGAATCACAGACGTGTCCACCGCCAATGGTGCGATGAAAGAAGGATGTGGGTGGCAGAATGGAATGAAGTTGTCTTTACCGACGAGTCACGCGTCTGTCTGCAACACCACGATGGTCGGATTCGAGTCTGGAGACACCGTGGAGAGAGGATGCCGAATAGATGCGTTATGCACCGCCACACTGGTCCTGTACCGGGTATTATGGTATTGTGGTGGTATTGGATATCACTCTCGCTCTCCTCTAGTATGCATTGCCGGTACTTTAAACAGACTGCGCTACATCTCCGAGGTGTTGGAGCCAGTTGTCCTTCCTTACCTTCAGGGCTTGGCCACAGCCATATTTCATCAGGATAATACATGACCACGCGTGTCATGCATTGGCCAAAGGTTCTTCGTCAATCACCAGATTAAATTGCTTCCCTGGCCGGCTCGGTCTCCGGATCTTTCGCCGATAGGTAACATGTGGTCCATGGTTGCTGAACGATTGACCCAGATTACACCCCCAGATGCCACACCAGATCAACTTTCACAACGTGGGGAAGCTACTTGGTCTACTGTACCCCAAGAACACATCCAAACTCTGGCAGGAATCACACTTCACAGAAGTCTATAAATTTTTAATCATTTGATACTTGGTCAACATGTTATCTACAAAATAAGTTTTTTTGTGCTATATCTTGTCTTTCTTGGTTTTGCATTTACGGTGACCAGCAGTGTATAATCCAAAATGTATGCATATCTGGGTGACAGTAAGTATAGTCTCTTGAAAGATAAAAGTATTTTTAATGATTACATTAATTAACTGTTCACAATTGTTTAAATTTTCGCCTACGCATGCAGGGCGGAAATCGTTCATCGTGGTTCATATACTTCCTTAGAGGAAGCAGCGCCATCTAGCGAATAATTTATTTGTTACATGCTGTAATAATTAAGAGGTATTTTAAAGCTTTATATATCATTACATTACTTTTTATTTAAATCGTCATTATTCAATAACTATTATTTTGTTTGAAATTAGTGTAAATGATGTCGATTCCCTCTTTAAGGCTTTCTTAGAACTTAGAGCAGCTTGCAACGCTTTTACTCTAAAGTCTTTAATTTATAAAGAAGCGTAACAAAATATTGTCATTTTAGTCAATTTATTTGGAAAAATAAAGCTCTATCCTAGTACGCGTGTGGTTGATACTATTTATTACTTTGAAACAATCACAAAGGAAACGTTTCATTGTTCCAAATATTTATTCTTAAATAAACTGGGTAACCTTCAAATCTAAATTGAATTAGATATCAAATAAAAGAAACTTAGAACAGATCCTCTCATTTAAATTGGGACAATTCTAGATACAATTCAATACATTCTCGAGTTCAAAAAGAAAATAATCTAAATTAATCCAATTTGGCTTAGGTAAATAAAATGAAACAAGCTGATCGGAAGAATGTTCTCATGCAGGGTTTATTTCGAAATTATTGAAAGCTATTCCACCCAGAAAATTTGAGAATCAATTTATTGTATATAATGGAAAGATCTTTAGAATTTTCAAATGTTATTAATTAATGTCAAGCTCATTTACATATGAACGAATAACTGTCTGGATTCTGGACCACAGTGTGTTTTATAAACTGTCTTTTAGCGTATAGCATAGGACTAAAATTTCAAAAGAAATTTTTTAAAAGCGTTAATCGAACCGAAATTCGTATTAATGTATTGAGGACAAGAATCGAGAGCCATTGCAAATCCAATACCTTAATATCTTAATGATAAGTAATCAGCAGAAGTAAAATAAATCTTGATCTCTAAACAGTAAAAATAATAATTCACTCTACTTTTACTTGATGATTAGAATTACATCCACACACTTCCAACATCAGACTAAACAATGTGGTAAAATTAACACAGAGATTAGCTTTAAAAAAGGCTTATCTCTCTGGAGCGTGAGAAAACGCTACAGAGCGTTAAACAATGGATCGTCTTTAGAATACAAGAATGGCTCTCTTCATTAACAAGCTGGGAATTGCACTATTAACGAATAACAGTTTTAAAAGTTAATTGTAATTTCTTCTAGAGCTCTCTAGAATTTAAATAAATTCTCCTCTAACAAGGGAACAAATGATATACATGTGCAGATCTACAATATTCTGTTGTAGATCTGCAAATACATCTCTATATATAAAGGAGAAAAGCGGCTCACTCACTGATTGACTAATCACGATATCTCCGGAACTATTCAACTTACAGACTTGAAATTTGGTAGACATGTTCCTTTCATGGAGTAGAGATCAGCTAAGAACGGATTTTGGGAAATTCGAACCGCAAGAGGCGTTACAGGGGGTTGAGGGGCGTTATAAGTAATTGTTTCCATTTTTAAACTACTCAACGTGTAATCTTGAAATTGGGTAAGCAGATTCCTTTCATAGAGTAGAGTTTGGTGAAAATCGACCCCCAAGTGACATTGCGGGGGTTTAGGGGGCGTTATAAATAATTATTTCCATTTTTAAACTATTAGACTCACAGTCTTTAAATTTGATAAATAGATTCCTTTCATAGAGTAGAGATCAGATACAAGATGGTTTTTGTGAAAGTAACCCCCCAAGTGGCGTTGCGGGGGAGGGGGCTTTAAAGGGCGTAATAGATAAATATTTTCGTTCTTAAACTACTAGGCCAACCTGCTTGAAAATTGGTAGACATGTTTCTTTCATGGAGTAAATATCAACTATAAAATAGGTTTTGGGAAAAATGACCCGCAAGGGGTATTGTAGGGGGTTAAGGGGAGATATAAATAATTATTTCGATTTTCAAACTATTAGACGCACAGTCTTGAAATTTGGTAAGCAGATTCATATCATAAGATAGAAATACTCCTCAAAATGCGTTTCGTGAAAATCGACCCCCAAGTGGCGTTGAGGGGCATATATTTTTCAATACAATCGAATTCTTAATGCTAGGACTTAAATATCAAAAATTTATACATATATATACTTATATAACCAGCAAAATTTATAAAACATCCATGAATACGCCCCTGCGGGCTAGGTAGGCAACTGAGTATATAAAATATTAAAATTTCCTAGAATAACACAACCATTCGATTACATTGCTTTTTATCAGCAATGCATTTGTGACGGATCTATACGCGTCTTTATACTAATCCTCTTGGGTATTCTTTAAGGTTAGCAAGATTCATTAATCTTCTTCTAAGAAGAAGACGTGAGTATGCAAATTAGTTTAGTACATACGTTCTAAATATATTTAACAGGAGTGATGATTAGAAATGATGAAAGGATAGATAATAGACCAGTAACTAAGGTGAAAATAGATATACAAGATGAAGAATAGCATAAAAGGTCAGAAAGGTCTTGTAAAAGTTTAGGTGCGTCAGTCAGAGCCTTCAGTCATTTTGCTAAAGTCTTCGTTTTGAATTTTATTATCTTTAAAATTTGAACCTTTTCTTTACATGGTGCTAAGTACTTTTTCTATCTAATTTAGAACTTAAGTTGATGGTTTAAGTTTTGACTCTGAAAAGTACTTTTTGAAAGTGATACAGTCACATTCGGAAGTTGAAAAATAGTTTGTTTATATTTATTTTTAAAAGTATGGTTTAAAATGCAATAGTAGAAATTTATACCTTTAAAATAAATTTGAGGATTTAGAATCTTAAAATATATTGGCAACAGTTTTATAATATTTTATCAGATCTGAGCAGGAAAAATTTGTGTTGCTTATTTGTGCTTGATTCAGCTGTTTAGATTGCCCTATTAAATCCTTTTTGATTTAGCGAAAATTTAAATTTTCATTTAAAGTAGGAAATTTAAAGTAAATTTGTAGAAAACGACAATTTCGTGTAAGATTTCAAAATTGTACAATCAATATCACCAACCAGTTCTTCAAAGATCAAATGCTGCTTTTAATGAATAAATGTAGAAATGAGCGCAGAATACTTACTAGAATGAATTATAGATATTGATGTCCTCTTAAATGTTTTCTTACAATTTTGTTAGATGTTTCAGAAGCTTACTTACTTTCTGAGGATTAAATAATAGTTGTTCATCACATTTGTTATAAGTAAACCATTATTGTAACTTTTATTCAGGAGTTTTCTAGTTCAAAAACTTTAAACTGTTCTAAAGTAAAATTGACATTCCCATGGTATAGACAAATTGGTAAAAGTTTTCTGCTGGGTTTTAAGTATAACTTGGTATCTGTTGACCCAGGCTCAGTAAAAGCTGTCGTACACTAATCGGAACAACTCATGTATCTGATTTCAAGATTATCAAGACTATCAATGCAAAGCATTCTGTGAACTTTATTTGCTGCTCCTTCTAAAAATGAAAATAGTTAATATAGTGTTTCATTGACGGTTTGGCACATGGGTTACACTTCAGTGTGTGTACTTGAGCTTTGTCAGTTGAGCCTGTTAAATGGAGACATTCTAAAATAATTATATTGCATAACTGCACAAGATTTCTAAATGCATTAGAACGTGAATCAGCTTACAGATCTGTATGCCATATGCAATTTTCAGGTTCTGCGTTAAAGATTGAATTTATGGTACCGACTAGAATCTTCTTACGTATTTAAGACAGGCCTTGATCGCACAATATTAATGGTGGCGAGTTCTAGACTACATCATTCCAAGAGTCACTTCTGAGTAAAGGCCATAAATAAAATAGATCATCGCATAGTCGTTTCAAAAAAGTGGTGCGAGATTAGGTAAATAAGATAAAATAATCTGTCTGGAAATGGCAACCTGTAGCTCTTTTATTGACGACCTTGCAAAATGTACGGATTGCTGTTGTAGCATATGTTAACCTCCCGTCTGTCAACATATTGTGAGGCCCTATTTTGTGCTCATCTGTGTCCAAGCAAACTCCATTGGACAGTGTACTATCGAAAGATAGTTGGATTATTCTCATATGAGCATTCATCTTGTGGCCAAAAACATTGAAGTATTAAACACTGATTAGCCTCATATTTGGAATATTATTACCCAAAGAACTGCTACTGATGACCTGCATGGCAAAGCAAATATGGTGTTTTAATTGCATTATAATTGGCAGGGTACTGAAAGTTTGTGTGCCTGAAACTTTAAATCTGTTACATGGATGCTGTTATCAATTTAATAATGATGTACAAGGTTGTGTCGACATTTTAAAAATTTAATATAACTCCTGGTATTTTACTAAATATCAACATCTTAGTAGAAATATTCGATGCAGAACGTCATCAACGCCAAATGTACAACACATAGAAAATTTTAAAAGCAACTAGGAAAATAATGTTTAGAGTAAGGTGTTTTTATAAATGCAGGCATTTAGTATGCTATCTATTGTGTTTATATTAAAATTGCAGTTTAAAGTTTATTTCAGTTTATTTCATGCATTTTTAACATGTGGCATCTGACAACGTGAATATCAGAAAAGTTGTAACCAGATTAGTTTCAAATTTTACATTATTTATGCAGTTTAAAGACTCCTACTATTTTAGCCATAGAGTTGATGTTTTTAGTAACTAAGATCGTATATCATGTCTCAGTAGTTTTTAGTACTTTTCATGTTCTTTTACTCAGACATGCATTAAAGATTGTAATAATTTGATTATCATTGAAAATAGTACCAGCCCTAAAACATGTTATTTGAGTCAACATTAAATTTACAGAAAATTGATATTCT